>BMAV01015736.1:928067-1082406 GCA_019973955.1 Trichonephila inaurata madagascariensis | reverse complement strand
TTTTTTAAAACCACTAAAAAAATGTTTAAAAGAGAATAACTTGAAATGTCCAGAAATACTTAAAACATAGGGTGACAAAAAATTGAATCACAAGAAAAAAGTTCGTTATATAGAAAAATTCGCAAAAAAGAGGTTCGTTATATGGCGGTTCAACTGTATTTTGAAATATAATTAAATAGAAGGAAAAAAAATAATTCACATTCTTTTTTCATTAAAAACTGTGTTCAAGGGTAAGATGTATTCTATCTTCTGTAATTTAATAAGCAAAAACTGCCCCAACAAAGTGTGAAATCTTTTGCAATTAGTTACATTTGATAACAACATTTTAAATAAGGACCAGTCCATTCGCGCGCGAGTACATTCCCCTCGATCATAAACCCGTTGAATGAAAGGGCAGTATAATTACGTGCGCAACCTTGAAAAGCTAATGTTACGTCAGCCGAATCATTTCGTGCACTGCGTGTGTCACTGCAACATTTTTGATTGCAACTTTGTGATAACATCAAAAAAAATATTTTTTTTTTATTGAACAAAAAAAACAGTAATATTCTTCTTTGTTGATGATTAGGATTAAGAAACATTAAAGATCAAGACCTGATTTGTTATCGGTATATTCTGATACTTGCGGTTATGAAAGGTGCATTGTTTTAGCAGTGTCCTTCACAGTGAGTGTGAATTAGAACGCTTTTGAGCCGGTTTTCAATCCAAGCGGAAAAATATCAGTTTAGAAAAACAATTTTTGTAGTAGGGTTTGCAATCCCGTGTTATATTTTCAATCCCGGGATTTCGGGATTGAATTATCCATACCCCAAGATTGGTTCTGGGATTAGGATTGAACTATTTATGAAAAATACTTACACATTAGCATAGTTGAAATTACTTAATAAAAATGAAAACATAATTAAAAATTGGTTTAATTTTTTTATTTGTTGAAACAAATCAAATCAGTGCTTAATTCATCTTAAAAATAGTACATAATAAAATTTTTAAAAAAATCTTTTCTTGTGCTTTTGTAAAAAACACAGCTCGTCCAGCGTTTCATCTTTCAAACGGATTGTTTAATAATTTCTATAGATTATTTTAAATTTACAAAAATATTTAGTAAATGAACTGTTGGCAATATCTAGTGTTTTTGAATAATTTTAAATGGTCTTATCTAAGTTCTGAAAAAAAAAATAATGATAAAGAGTAAATAAATCTTCGTAATAATTAGTAAGAAAGTAACTTGCTCAAAAGTTATTTTTTTAGCATTGAACTGTAACTCATTATAACTTTAGATCATGATTCAACAAGTGTGGTCTGGGAAAAATCTAAATTTTTTTTCATTCAGTTTCAAGTGTATACTATAATACTTCATAAATTATTACAAAAAAAAAAATCAACATTCAAAACCGCAGGAAAAAAAATAAAGGGAGCCTGTTATACATGTTACCAAAAAACGTAATTCATGCTCTAGCGTAATATGTGCTTAGATGTTTCTATTTAATTCATATTGTTCGTTTTTTTTTTTATTCGGATACCAGATACTAAGTCGTCAACGTTTTTCCGAAAGGAAAAATAGCAGGTGTGTGTTACTTCCATTTTTAATGAAGTGTTGTTTCGCCACGATATTAGTTGTACTATTATTTCTTAATATCCTGTGTTCTCTCTCTCTCTCTCTTTAATTCTTTATTTATTTTGAGGAATAACAAATGTTTTAGAACTAAATATCCTTCAAGAAAGAACTAGAAAGAATAAATGTTAACAAAAACAAAGTCCAGAGTTAAAGTTTACCTAAGTTTTTAATAAGCATCTTATATAGCAGAGGTCTTCAAATTTTTCGGACTCTTGGAATCCTTTGAGTTATAAAGTGTTTTCGAGGAACCTCATTCCCAACACACTTAGAATATATCTTAAAATAATATTTGAAGTCGAGCAACATTTTGTAGATAATTTACGTAAAGACAACTTTAAAAAAAATATTGTATTTGTTATTAAAAAAATGTAATGTAGTTCTCTAATATAATTGATTCCCATTAATAATATTAATTTGTGATCCAAGTGTCACCTACCCATGCACTATATTTAATTACTGGAATATGCGCTTGCATTTTTTTACACCAGCTGTCGAAGTCTAGATACAGATATTGAAGCTATTTGCGGTCGCATTTATATTTTTTATTTACGTTTTTATATTTTGTTTTTGTAGCCACTCATGTGTTCAGAGAGGAATATTTTTCTCTTAAATAAATCGCTCTGAATGGCATTAAAATTTTTATAGCTATGTAAAGAATCGGGTGTATTTTTCGTGAATGGGCAACCTAACATTTAGGAGCTGTTCTTGCTTAAATTTACATTTTAACGTCAAATGTATTGATATGTAAAGTTCTCTCTCTATCATTATGGGTTTTTCCCCTCAAATGAAAAAAATTTCATTTTGCCTTTATATGTTTAGTTTAGCAAAACATTGTACTATTGAGCATAAAATTATTTCGTGGAACCTGGGATAGTAAGTAATAGAATATTCGCAATCTAGTAGGTAGTACATATAAAGAAAAAATGTTTTAATGCTCTTTTATTATATTATAATAAAAGCATTACAATTACAAAATAAAGTTATTATATACAAATAAAATTTTCTGAGATTAATTTAAGATAATTGCGGTTATATAAACTTCATAGAGAACATGAATCCATTCTCATAGACTTTCATAATTTTCTTTCCGATTTTTCATTGCAACTCTTGAAACCCCAAGACTCCGTGGAACACAATTTGAAGACCACTGTTATATATCATTCACTTTTAAGATAAGCTTTTTTTTTCTGTGAGCTTGTTTACAGATAAAGATATGATAATCTTACAGTAAATTACAAGCAGTCTAGCATTTTTCCTTAAAAGAGGGGGTTTTTTAAAAAAAAAAATTAAAAAAGTGATTGCAAAAATTTCACTAAAATATTAAAAGAATGTTAAAAAAGAGGCAAACCATTATTTGTTTTGATTTACAAGAATTAAATTTTTTGAAACAAAAAACCATTTTATTACAATCACCATAGATTCTATTTCCATCACTTTTCTTTTTTACTTAAATTTTTTACTAAATACCAAAAAGAATTCCTCAAAATAATAAAGCAATGCTCAAAATATAAAAAGCAATGAATCACAATTATAAATCATTAACAAATTTTTAAAAAATATTTTTTTTACTTGCGACAATTATGATTTACATATTTTGATGTTTGCTATAATCAGAATTCATTCAGAAGTACATTTGAAATTTGAATATAAAACAAAAATCTGTTTCTTTTTTAAAATTAGCTCAAACTGACTATGCGGAATTCATGCATTTTGAAACATCTATACATATAAATAAAAATGAAGTGTCTGTTTGTAATTTGAAATTTAAACAGTTTTTTTACTACATGCTTTTAAAAAGTATATACGGTATTTATATAAAAAAATCAGTTTTAAAATTTTGTCTGTCTGTGTGTCGATCTGTCTGTCTGTTTTTTCCCGGCTAATTTCAAAAAACGGCGGGCCCAAATTTTTGAGGGAAATTTTTTCACTGGCAGATAGCTAATGTTATAAGGAGTAACAGGCAAAATTTTTTTATTTTAAAAAAAATTGGGGGTTCCGAGAAAATAAAATTAAAGCCCAATGAAATGGTAGTAATATCCGATTCAAATGGGGATTATTTATTTTACTAGGGTATTTTTTTATTCAATAGGGACTTTTTTTTAATCAATAGGGATTTTTTTATATCGGAGCCTTTTTGTCTCAACGTTTCCAAGCAGTTATATTAAACTTTTTTTGTTTGTTTTGGGGTTCCCGCCACGGGGGATTTTTCCCCTTTCTTTCCTTTGACCCCAAGATTTTACATCCTAACTTCATTGTAAAAGGTCATGCGTCTTTTTCCCCCCTTCCCTGGGGGCTTCATTATGTTCGGTTTCACCCCTCTGCTACTTAGACCTTTTTTTTGATCCTAATAAATTTTAGTCCCCCCCCATCGACAGTGTAAAAAGGTCATGAGCCCCTTTCCCCCCTTTCCCAAAAAAAACAAAAAAAAACATAGTTTTTAAAGTGGGAAGAATGACATTATACTTAAGCTTTACTTTACGAAAATTTTACATAATTATTGTTTTCGTAAACTTTTGCGAAGTGAATAAACACTTTTTTTTAAAATTTCCCTCGTGGACGAAGTCACGGGTAACAGCTATTTAACATAAAATAAATGCATCAGAAAGTAATATTAACGTATTACACATCCAGATACAAATTTTTTCCCACTTTTTTTGCGTTTTACAAAAAAGGTAAAAATGTGTTTACTTTTTTTTTGAGAAAGGTGGGGGGTTTTTAAAAACTAAACCCCACAAAAAAAGTTACGGGGCTTCATAAAAAATTTTAAAAAAACATTAAACTATTATATCTAAAGACTTAAAATTTACGAGCAGGGTTTTTGTTCAGCTGAGATATGAAAAAAGCTTTTTTTGTTTAATTTAAAATTCCCCGAAAAAATTCTTTTTTAAAAAACTTTCTTTATCCTTTAGTCTGTTTTTGCAATTTTTTAAATTAAACCCGTGCCCCCGATAAACGGGTATACTAGCTGGTATGAAATAAAAAGACCACAGTTATATAATGGGAATGGAACCAGACCACAGTAGAATCGGGAGGGCAGGACCATAATAGTATCAGTCGCAGAAAGATCAGACCAGTTATATAAAATTAACAAAAAATCTTATCTATTTAGTCAATACCAAATTTTAAAAAAATCAAGATTTGGAGCACTTAAAGTAGGGGGGGAAAATCCGCCCGAACCTCAAAAACGAGCCTCTATATTGCGAATTTTTCTATGTAGCGAATTTTTTTCCGGGAACCTTGAACATTTCACAAATTTTCTTCGTAAATTAACCTTTTAAAAAGGGGAAGTGCTTTTTTCTATATAACGAATTTTTTTTTGGTGGGGATTCAATTTTTTTTCCCCCTTTTTTTTTTAAAAGTATTTTTTTAAAAAAATTTAAAAGTTATTTTTTTTAAAACCTTTTTATGGTGGTTTATAAATCTTGAACGGGTTTTTATTAGATTCTAACTCACCGGGGAAAATAGAGTTCGGGACGTTTCACCCAAAGGGTGAAAACCTTTTAAACCCCCCATTGCCCATTTCCCACTAAAACATCTTCGATATCCTTTTTACACCCCAGTGGGGGTTGCCCCTTTTTCCCCCGTGTTCAAATTAAAAAAATAATGTATTTTTAAATATTACTTGTATGCTTTAAATTATAAAATGCCCTTTGGGGAAATTCATTTAATTTTCTTTTTTGAATTATTTCCCTAATATTGAAAATACAGTGAATTTTTTCCGAAAATTTTTTTTCTTTTTTTCCCTTTTGCATTTTTTTCTTTTCCTTTTTTTTATGAGGGGTAAATATATATAAAATAAACATATATTAATTTAAAAAAAGTGTGAATAATTACTTTTTAATATATAGTGTTTATAAATTTTAAAAAATTTTTTAAGGGGTTTTTATAAAGTGTATTAAGGGATGAAACTCTATATAACGAATTTTCCATATAACGAATTTTTTGGGGGATTTATCAACTTCGTTATATAGAGGTCCGACTGAAATTTTTTTTTGTTGTTTTGCTTGCAAATGTTTAAAATTTTTTTAACAAATTAAGAATTTTTCAAAAAAATATAATTTGTATTTGTAAGCCATGCTTAGTGAAAAAATTATATAAATTTCAATTAATAACTGTTTCAAGCACTGTTCTTTAAATTTCACCTTTTATGGTCATTTACTTTTTAAATTAGACAAATAAAAAAAAATAGTTAAACAACCCTTTTAGAGACCTGTACTTATAATAATGTTTGATAAAAATTTTAAAAAAAACGAATAATGTATAATAGTTTTTAAGAGGCCCAGTGACCGAGTGGTAGCAAACGCGCTTCCACGCCACAGGTCCCAGGGACAATCCCCGGGCCGGGCAAGGTCGGCTCAGCCTTTAATACCTTCAGTGTGTCGATAAATGAATACCGCCCTTTCTTTGGGAACTAAACACTGAGGGTTTTTGGGCGCTTTACCACCCTTTACTGGAATATTTGTTTTTATACCTCTGCACCAAAAGGGCATGAAAAATGAGATGGGGGAAAAAAAGGGTTTGGGGCCCACCATGGACTGTTGCGCTACTGAGTTTTTTTTTTTTTTTAATAGTTGATATAGCTGCAAAGAATAGCATTTTATATTATTTTTTTAGTTGTGGTCAGCCTGAGAGGAGTTTTGCTTATCTTTATTATTGTGTTTACTCATATTTAAATAAAATAAAGTTTATTTTTAAGTGTTTAAATTTTTTTTATTTTTAATGTAACATCAAATTTAATAAAAGAATACATTCAGTTAATTTCTTACAATCATAACTTATTACTTCCTGACATACATTTCCTTGCAGTTTTCATTATTATTATTATTATTATTTTCTTATTCCTGGCTTAGTAATTGCAAGGTTGTGGACAAGACGTTGAGCTTCCTATTCTATTTTTTAAAATAATGCCTTATTTCTTTTCATGTTGTTGTTGTTACTTGATCGATAGTAACATCAGATCAAGGACCACGAAATTCATCACGGCTAGTTGTACGCCCGTCGTTAATCGCAATTTTGAGCACCATACAGGGACAGTGCAATTTAGCTAAGTTCCATCTGAATTTTGAGAGAGAATACCCTGAGAGAGGGGGCTAGGGCCCTTCCTTCCACCAGCATCTCTTCCCCTTCCACCAGCCTCACGAGAGGACTTGCGGCTCGACAGCTATTTAGAGTACCCCTATGCCGCAAAGGCACTATATGTTTACAAACATCCCTGCCATCTCCGAATTCAAACCCAGGCCCAACGGCACAGCAGCCAGTGATTCTCATAAATCCAATAAATGCACGATACTTATTTTCTTACTGATGGTTGATCAGAGAATAAATAGGGGGGAATCAATCTAATAAGGGGAGGGCACGACTAAGGAAATTCATTTGGGGACGAGACTTTGTGCAACAGTAGTACTGTTACAGGGTATTCAAACCCCAATGTGTAATTCCGCCGAATGATCAATCCGGGGAAAAAAGCCTTCCCAAATTCATACTTTGCTTAAAATACAAGTTATTTTTCTTTTATACAGCGTCGCCGTGGTATTTATCGTCAGCGTATCGGAATTTCTTAATGCAATGGGTCAGGGTTCGATTCGCGCGAAGGGGGCCAAATTTATGTTTTTTTTTTTCTCCAATTTACTTTTATTATTTATTTTCAAAATAAAATTTTTTTTAAAAGACTCATTTATATTTAAATGATATTCTATATAATTAAGTAGCTATTTTCTTTTTTAAAAAACAAAAAAAACAATATATGGGTATAACTACAATTACTTCTGTCATTAAAAACTAATTTAAATTTTATTTTTTTTAAAAATTTTTCCTTATACCTGAATGGCCATAAAAATTTTCTCGTTTTTAACAAAACGATTTTGATCAAAGAGAAAGGCAGCTGTTTTTTAAAAAAATTTTTATTTTTTTAAGAACAAAGAATTCTTTTTTTAAAACAAAAAAAAGCTCTAATAAAAAAGAAAATCAGTAAGGGTAACGGATTCTGGTTACTACAATTTTTACTTAAAATTTTTGCCAGTTTTACCCCCGTTTTTTTCAATATAACCCTTTTTTTAAAAACATTGTTCTTTTTCGGTAATTCTTTTTTTATTAACTGAGCTACATGTCAAAAAATCTGTTTCGAAAGTTTCTATTATAAATTATCATTCAGGTTCTTGTATGTAATAATAAAAAATTTTGTGATGCAAAAATTTAAATTTTTTCTTTTATATAATATATATATATATATTCTAGTTTAAAACCCGTTCTTCCAAAGGGTGAACCCAAAAAATTTAACAACACAGATTGAAGGATAAAAGAAGTTTTTTTAAAGAGTTAATTTTTTCGGGAAATTTCAAATTAAAAAAAAGCCCCTTTTCATATCTCAGCTGAACAAAAAAAAAAAAAAAGAAAAAAAAAAACACCTTTTTTTAAATTTTGGGCATGTGAAACTTTAAAAGCAGTTAAAAAATTTTTTCCCCGGGAACACTCTTGAGGGTCGATTTTTTTAAAAAACCTCCATAAAAACTGATTTCTTTCCCCGCAAAAGTAACACATTGTTAAAAGTTTTGTGTAATGAACGCTTAAAATAGTGTAAATAATTTATATATCTGAAAGTGTAATACATTAATTTTTTTATGTTGTATTTATTTTATGTTAAAATTGTAATATTCGCAAGCAACGCTTTTTTTAAATTATAATGGCGATTCAATGAAAAGCATAGCGAAACGTTAACGGTAGAGTCAAGTTGGCAAAAATCTAGTTACTTTCATACCGAGCTTTTGTTAGAGCTTTTGAAAACCCCGTCTAGGGGGCGATGCACGTTTAAAACATATACCGCATAATGATTTACGCAGTTTTTCATACAATACTTTTTTTGGGTCACTACATTGAAAATTAAGGGAAAACATAAAAAAAAATTTCCCCCTTTGGGAAATTTAATCCGTTGAGCTAATAAATTAATTAAAGATATTCCACTGTTAATTATATAAACCGTTCCCTTTTAAAAAGTCAAATCGTTTTTAAAAGGGCTTCATTAAAAACGAAAACATAAGACACTTAAATTTTGATATAAACTATTTATTCGGGACAAAAATAATAATCTTTGCAATGCGCTGAAAACGCAATATATCTGCTACAAAACTATTCGCCTTCCCCGCTAAAATACTCATCATAGAACCCGTGCTACCATATATCTTGGAAGAGTGGATTTCAAAGAATATTCCTGCTAAGTATTGGTAGGATATTCCTTCTAAGTTGGTGTGGTGTGGTAGTTAGGAGAAGGGGGTTCCAGCTCAGGTGTCGTCCACGTCACTTGACCATGGTTCAAAATTACGTGGTCTGTTGCCAAAAGCCCTAGTGTAGCTGAACAGTGCGACGTTAATATTCACTCACTCCAAAAATACAATAGTTATAATTATTTTTATACTTAAAAAGGCAATATCTGCCTATTCAATTAAAATTATAGCGTTACAATTAACTACTTACCACAAACAAATTTTGAAAATTTGTCCAAATGATGTAGTGTGAAAGAGAAAGTTTATTTACTTTAAGTACCAGAACCGATAAAAGCATTCATTTTGAAAAAAGATCAATTTCTTACTACCAAATGTGCATAATAAAATCCTTAAAAAAATAATAATAAAAAATATAAAAAAACCCATTCAAATAAAGAGAGATTTATAGCGTCCCTTCAAAACCTAGTTTTATTCTGAAATAAAAAAAAAAATTATGGATTATGCTGATCACAGGAATTAATTAGAAGCGAGCACCTTGCGTAACCAAAACAAAAAGTGTTTCTTCACAAATAAAATATAGATATATACTGTCGTGGGCTTTTTGCAGAGCATGCTAGAAATGCTTGCAGATGGTAGAATTTTTTCCTACTTACTTGACAAATATCGTTATATTTTGGACACTTCACACAATATCTTTATAAATTATAGCATATGTTATAAATTATAGCCTATGTGTTATTCTGATGTATAAGCTATATTACTGTAAAGTTTCATTAAAATCCATTCAGTTGTTTTTGCGTGAAAGACGGACAAACATCCTCACAAAAAAACTTTCGCATTTATAATATATATCTAGATATATATATAACTTTATTAACTATAATTTAATTTATTTTTACTTTTTATTTATATTTATTTAACTTTATTTATTATTATTTAATTTACTTTTACTTTTTATTTATATTTATTTAACTTTATTTATTATTATTTAATTTATTTTTACTTTTTATTTATATTTATTTAACTTTATTTATTATTATTTAATTTATTTTTACTTTTTATTTATAAGTATTATTACATAACTATTAGTTGTTTTGAATTTTAAAAAAGTAAAATAGTTACTATAATTCTATAGAATATCATTTTTAAAAATCAATGAGTCTTTTTTAAAAAATAAAATTTTATTCTGAAAATAAATTGGAGAAAAAAATAAAAACAGAAATTTGGCTTCTCGCGCGAATCGAACCCTGACTCATTGCACAGTACTCCGATATGCTGACGCTCATGCCACGGCGACGTTATATCAGAGAGAAAATAACTTGTATATAAGCTAAGTATGAATTCTGAAGGCTATTTTCTCGGAATTGACTGGGCATTCGGCGGAATTACACATTGGGGTTTGAATACCCTATAGCAGTACTATTGTTACACAAAGTCTCTTCCCCAAATGAATTTACTTAATCGTGCCGTCCCCTTGTAAGTAGCATATTTTCTACTAGGTATGTGACATAGCCATCTGTCGATAGCTATGACGTGGTGGGTCCGCGTAAGTTAGAGGTGTGGGATTATCGGAAGGATGAGACATTTTATAATTCTTAATACAACTTTTATTAAGAATTTAACTTAAATTACTTATATAATGAACAAACTTATATTAAGTGAGAATAAACCAAAATATGCCGATTATTTAAGTCAGATCGCGCAACTAGATCACTTATCCAAAATATAATTAATTATCTACCTAATCTCACTTTCTATATTATACTAGCTTTCGAAATATAATCTTCCTACCTTGGTTGAAGACTCGACGATTCTGATATTTGTAGGTAGATAGATGTACTCGCGCGCGTGTACAATTGCTCCTCCTTATAAATATTATTTCCAAGGGTGGACGTTTACGTCTTTCTTGTGAGTAGGCCGTCTAAACACTTGTTCCGAACTGTTCCACACTAAGCTTTCTCTAAGATTGCCCCTCTTCTCACTAAACTTTCTATCCTTTTAAAGGATATCTTATTTGCATTGTTGATTCGTTTTTCCTCTTGGAATTGGGTTGGAAAAGTTTTGCCATTAATCGTGGCCGTCAAAGAACGTTGGAGTTATGTTAGAAGAAGAACGCGAGAGATGTCACAGGTATAAGGCTTTTTTCCCTTCAGATTTTTGAGCAAATTTTAAAATAAGCATTTTTTTAAAAAATCATTTAGGGAATACAATACAAATCGAAAACTAAAATTCTAATTTCTAACAAAGTGAAAAAAAAAAAATTTAAATTTGCTAGTAAATTTTTATGTTGTTTATAAAAAATTTACAAGTGTTTCTATACTCATAATTTTATCATATAAAAAAATGCAAAAGAAAATTCAGAAAATATTCAAGATTTTATTATAAATGAACATTATATACAATGGGCCACAAAAGTGTTCATACACTTGCAATTTCTTATAAAATTTAATGTTTTCGACTAATAAAAATTAATATATTGTAGTAATTTTTTTATGATATCTGCAACTTATTCTTAATGAAATGACATAATTAATTTTTTAAAAATAGAATAACTATTTTTAAAAAATTAGTTATCAAAAAGCTACTAAAAAACTACGCCACAAAAGTCTTCGTACACTTAACAAAAATCTCAACTTAGCTTTAAATATTGTATTTCCTTCTTAATTTAGTACTTAGTAGGATATCTTTTAGTGTCTACAACAACTTTTAAGCGTCTTGGTATAGATTTAATCAGTTTTTTGTAATTTCTGCATCGATTTTCCTCCATTCTTCTGTGATTATTGTTTTTACTTCACATTTTGTGTTTATTTGTGTCACGTTTTCTTTTTTTTTACATCTGAATCTCACCGAATATGCTCTACTGGGCTAAATAAAGTGATTGAGGAGGAGTTTTCATAATTTAGGGACAGTTATAGAGACATCAGTGGCGTACAATGAGGGGCAGTGCACTTAGTCTTTACCCTTTTAAAAAAATTAAGTAGTCTCCAATATCCAAATTTCAGGCGGATAATTTGAAATTTCTCTTTAAAATAATTAAATAGAGTTCATGATTCACAATATCAACAAAAAATACCAAATTACCTAATTCTGAGGCCAATTTACACCCCCACGCCAGAACACCTTCACTTCCATGCTGAAGCATGGAATGCCATGGCGTTCATTCCATGGCGTAGCATACTGTAGATTCCTTACATTCCTCTGCACCCTCCCTCTTTCAGAAAATCTATGCAGAGATTCAGAAAAATTTTCTGAGTGGAATATAAACAGTGCTGAGCTTGTGACATCTCTCGCGTTCTTCTTCTAACATAACCTCTACGTTCTTTGACGGCCACGATTAATGGCAAAACTTTTCCAACCCAAATCCAAGAAGTGAAACGAAGCATAAATGCAAATAAGATAACCTTTAAAAGGATAGAAAGTTTAGTGAGCAAGGATGGCAATTTAGAGGAAGCTAGTGTTAAAGCTGTGTGTTAAAAATGTTTTGTTTTCAAAAAACTTGAAAATTTTGTAGTAAATTTCATTAAGCTCTTGTGAATGTTTTTGTTCCATTGATTTTTTAAAAATACGTGCACATATGCATATCTATGTAAATAAAATGTACTCTAATAAGCTTAATTTTTTTTAAATATATGTTTTCTTTTTGCAATGTCCTTTAACATGAAATTCTTTTTACACGAAAAAATATTCCAGTCCCCTCAGTTTCTTTTTAAGCGATTTTCACTGTACATAACTATTCTTTGAACTTAAATAAAAATTAAAATTGTACATGTATTATGCATCTCTTAAGAATATTTATTAAAATAAGAATCAAGAAATATATAAAATAAGACTTCCTGGAATACAATTAAATAACAAATTATAATTTTAATGAGAACTTATGCCTGCAAAGCTCTACTCCGTATCACAATTTATGACGTTCAATTTTACACACATTTCTGAATGCTCAATTGTTGGACAACTTTTTGTGGAATCAAAATATATTTCATAAGAGACAAAATTTGTTCACACATATATGTACAACCAGAAGCGGCAAGGCAGAGCACATGCAACTTTCTTCAAGCCATTAAATTGCTCCGGCAATGATTATCGATAGAGTTATCCTCCTGATCTTTTCATAGTTCAGTAAATTTTGCTTTCAATAATTCTGAAAATTTCTTTTTCACGATGCAACAACGAGTGATGTTTCGTCACTTCAGAAGGGCCCTGATAAGTTGGGCTTAACCAGATTTTCTTAATTATAAATTTCGATCCTCCAATGCCAAGGGACTCTGTAAATCTTCTGCGCCCAGGGCCCGAAATGAGCTTATATCGGCACTGTTCTGTGCATACAATGCAACCGAGTACTCAAAATATTATCAGTATTTACATTTCTTTTTGCATAACTATTCTCTGGGAAAATATTTTAGGTTTTACTAATATAAATGTTGCACTTTCAGAAACACTGTGAGCCATCGCAAACCCCAAATTCATTGTTCTTTTTGCTTTTCTATCAAGATCTCAACATTCTGATTCATTATTGGACAATTCTTTTAGAAGCACGGTTATTTCTCTTTCGCATTAAGACTCCTCATATGAGACATTTTAAATTTTATTCATAGAAAATCACAAAAACGAAAGATAACCTTACAGGTCATAACTTACAAACTTCAGCAATTTTTCACAAGTAATTTTTCGCGAGAAATGAAATTTCAACGGCAGGTCTTAGTGCAGCTGAAACAGAACACGTGATGATCAGATGTCAAAGAATAACATTCCAGAACACCCCCTATTCTTCAATACAATCAAAACACAATAGAACAATAATACAAAAGAATGAAATTTGTAAAAGAGGAATAAAATTGCTGTCTTGTACCATTGCACCAGCCAGGCGTTATAGATAAATTTATCCGCAAATTGAGTTTGAATAAAGATAATTCCTCGAAAAACTGTGTGAATTTTTTTCTACAAATTTAATAAAAGTCAAGAAAAATAAAGTGAATTCATCAAAATGTACAGATTTTAGAAAAGAATTTACATACCTTGGTGTCAAAATGACACCGTCTGGCGTTCTAATGTTGAATCTTTCCAGTTTGGGAACCTTCCTTGGATAAATCTCATGTATTTTAATACACTATCATGTTTTTTAACTGATAAATTATTTTGTGAGAACATCAATGTAACAATACTATGTGAAAAAATGTAAAAATCGAAAGGAAATGATTTCTAAGAAGATATGAAGAAGAATCAACAGCAACAAAAAACTCGTTTCTCAAAAGGTAAGAAAAGCATCACATCTTGTTTTACTGTCAAAAAATACACCAAATACGGAAAATAATGATATTTTTTTAATATGTTCACTTTGATAAAATATGACTTGAAGAAAATATCTAAAAATGAACTGTAAGAACGGAGATATTTTTATATATATAAAATTGTTACAACATAATGGAATAATTGCCATAAAAATTTTCGCTTCAGTTGAGAAAGTTATATATATTATCACATTCTGTATATTGCAATTATTAATTCTATTAAACGTGATATGCACTATAAAAAATAACTTATTAGGTTCTTTTCTCTCTTTGTACTCTAATGATTTTGTTCCGTTTTTTGTCATGAATATCTATGACTGATAGTGCTTATAATTGATAATTCATAATTGATTTAATAGTTGAAACTGTGTTAATTTAAAAACTCATAATTTTCAATATAATCACCATATTAATAACAAGGGAATGCCTTTTTAATTTCGAAAGTCTTTATTTATGGTTAATATGGAGAGAAATTTTTAAAAAGTATAATACTCCTAAACGAGACATTGGTTACTGTAAAATTTTTGAAACAATTATTTTGGCCATTGATTTCCAAGATAAGTTGTAAAAATATGTCTCTTTGTCAATAGGATCACTATTATACAAAGGGGAAGGGGTACTTCTATCTTTTTCTTGTTGTTGTCATTTGCTGAAAGAAAGGAAGAGATTTATCCATTTCTATGAATCCTGATGAAATAAAAAAAAGGGCTCCTCTCCATAAAAACAAACATTAAAAGAAGAATATTCAAAATATTACAAATTAAAGCAGCAGTTTTTTAAGTGGAAACATATTAAGAACAAAAATAAATAAACAAGAAATGATTGCTAGTACAATAAGTAAAAGGATTAATAAGAAACACACAAGGAGAATTTCAGATATAGATATATTACAAGGGATAAATTGTTTACGAAGGTATCCACTTTTTCACATAAGGGAGACTGACATCAACCAACATAGGCTTAAATATACATAACTAATGATTCGATTCAAATTTATTTATAAATATAATTAGCATAATGATTATAATTCAATAGTTTATATAGCTGTATTTAATTACCGTAAAATCCAGCATAAAACGCGCACCTATACTTTCAAGCTGTATTTTTTAATTTTTAGGTATATCCACCGTATAACGCGCACCCCCGTTTTTAAAAAGAAACCTCAAAGGTACGAATTCATTGCTCTTATTTTCTGAAGTCATTCATTCTAGGTTTGAAAAAATAGTATAATTCCAGAACTACAACCTTTAAGTTCAATAGGTATGTTATTTCTTTTAAATAAACTATATTCCAATCTATACAGAAGCCTAATTTTTTAAAACTCATCTATTTTTTTTATTTTTGAAGCTATCATTTTTATACCCGGCGTATAACGCACACCCGTAAAAATCGATCTAATTTTTATGTTAAAAGTGCGCGTTATGCGCCGAATTTTACGGTATATTCGCGGTATAACGCGCACCCACATTTTACCAAGGAACTTAAAATGTACGTGAGCAATACTCTTAGGTTTTGAAGCAATTTATTTGAGATATTATTCCATATATTTATAAAAGAATAGAATAATTTTAGAATAACAATCCTTTAACTTCATTAGGAATGTCATTTCTTTTAACTAAACAGTATTTTGATCTATGTAGAAGTCTAACTTTTTTCTATAATCATCATTTTTTTTTAAAGCTCTCACTTTTATACACGGCGTATAACGCACACTCGTAAATTTCGATCATATTTTTTATGTTAAAGTGCGCTTTATACGCCGGATTTTACGGTAGTTCCTATTCAATAACAGAGAGTTTTCCTGTATGTATTAATTTATTTTGCTAAAATGTTAAAGCGTACAATTCAGTTTTACTTCTTTTGAATGAATATATATTACGACCGAAAATAATATATTTTACTGATTGCAATTATTCTATGAAATTAAGCTTGCTTAACTTTCCTAAACAACTCCTCATATTATTCTTGAAACTCCCAGCATAAAAATTTTGTACGTAATCTAAAAGGAATTATAATTTTTTTTTGAGAAAATTTTGTTTATCTTGTACGTTTTACACAAAAAATAACAATGACAGCAACAAAATATATGTACAAACTTTTAAAATGTGTAGCCATAGTAGTTAGTTTTGGAAAATATATTACTGCAATGATATATTAAGAGACGTTTAAAGAAATTAAACGGCAGCTTTTTTTCATTAAAATATAAAAGTATTTCCTCCCAAATCCTACAGACGACTTTCTTTTAGATATGTCCTAGTTCTTCTAAATGAAACTAGAACATACTCATTTGAATTTCTAAATAAGCATTTTGTTTATGATTTCCAAAATAAAAAAGAATAAGTACGATACTATTGCTTTAAATTAGAAACTAAGATATTTATCTACATGGTATAGGTACCTAATCACATGAGAGTTACTGAAGAAAACATAGAAAAAAAAAAGATGTAGCTTTGCTCAAAATCATCACAAAATCTTAAATTTACTCTCCTATTCTATCTTAATCGATTGACTGCCAGGTAAATTTAGAGCGTCTTGCCCTGGATGCCAAGGTTTTACTTTTAAGAAAACATGAAATTTTAGAAAATATAATAATATAAAGTTATTAATATAATATTGTAATAGTATTTACAGTAATTTTTATTAAAAAAATAACACTACGAGAAACTCGCAGCCTACACCGTCAGTAAATAAGATTCCTGTGCCGAGTGCCACTTACGAGTTATCTCGTAGTGGTTTTTTCAATAAAAATCTTCATTTACAAATATTTTCTTTTCGTTTTACTTGATTTTACAAACTCGTCATCTAATTTCATTTGACGACAGTCAGATGTTATGTCAGATTTTCATATAGATGTGTAATGATCCTCACTGGGAAAAACCTATAAGGCGATGGAAGTTACAAAGAGTTGTAAAATAATAAAAATGAACTCTCTCTCTCTGATAAGTAATAATTAGCACACGGAAAACACCATCCATTGGTACAAGAAACACCGCTCTAACCTACTTCGAAATCTTCCTACAGAATACAAACAAACTCTATAACCAAAGAAATCGAAGGAATAAAAATATGAGGATGCATCAATTTAGGGAATCAGTTATTATGCATTTGAAGGAGGAAGGTTCGTTCTGGGTACCTTCCGTTCCTAACGCAAGTACGTAACCAATCACGCCAAAACGATCGTCTTCGCGTGATGTTGGTACTATAGTTCATATAGATATCACACCGCCACATACTCCCCTGCCAGTGTTTCGGCGAATAGGCGAACAAACGATACCATATTCGTGGCGAGCATGTGGCAGTTGCGTCACTTGGTGGTTGCGTCATTCGTGCGAGAGTTTGAGGCGCATTTGTGAGACGATTGAGAAATTGCGTCATTTGTGTGACGGGTTTGATTGTGTCATTTGTGTGAGACGACTTTGAGAAGTAACGGCTTATTTGCGTCAATGTTTGACGGTTAGGTTGCTTGTGCGGTGGATAGATGGCGCCACGACTGCGGCGCGTGCGTTCCTTTGCACGGCCAGGGTCACCAATGAAGGAAGAAGGTTCGTTCTGGGTACATTCCGTTAGTAACACAAGTACGTAACCAATCACGCCAAAACGATCGTCTTCGCGTGATGTTGGTACTAGTTCATATAGATATCACACCGCCACACATTTAAGGAGAAGAGAGCAGGAGCTAGCAGCAAAAATAATACAAATACAACTGATTTTCACACAACACACACAATACTTAGAACATCTTCCTCCCACAGAAATAAAAATGATACCTGCAAAGCCATGTCGAATGTGTATAAAACAAAACAAAAACAAAAAAAAGGGGGAGGGGAACGTTAGGAGACTAGGTATTTTTGTCCTGTGTGTCCCAACAACCCAGCCCTTTGCGTTAATCCTTGCTTTACAGATCATCCTACACAATAACAGCAATAAAAATATTTTTAAAATTTTTGGAATGCATTAATATATATATAATTTTTATGTTATAATCTAATCGTCTATGTTATAATTTTAATAGTATAAATTGTGATAATTAATATGTTTTTTGCACTAAATAAATTTTTCTTCCGTCCTGTTTAATAATTCTTATCTCAAGGGAGATATGTAATCAATTTATAATTTCAGCCCAAACTACGAGATATCTCGTAACCGGCAGCTTTAGTACACACGCTCACTACGAAATATCTCGTAGTTGTCAGTGATGGGTTACACAGAAGATAAGCATATATTTGTACTTCCAATCTACTTAATTATACTTGTATGAGTCAATTATTTCCTATATGAATGTGTACGTAATGTTATCTATGCTTGAACATAGAGCATTGAGTATCCATTTTGCATTAAGGCAAAAAGCTGCGTATATTTTTCAACTGCAAAGTTCTAAGAAAACTATCTAAAAAATGATTATATGTGCTATATTCATAATAATTTATATCAGTTTTGGATCCTTCTTCTATTTGAAAAATGTGATTTCAGTTTGAGTCTTATCCTTTCATATTAGCCGAAAACAACCTTTACAACAAAATAATACAATTATAATTTCAAATAAATAAATAAATATTTCAAAATTTATGATGATAAAATTATATTCACAAAGTAATGCATACATTATGAAAGTGAATATTCGGTGAAGCCTGGGAAAATTTCAATGAAATATATGTAAAGCCTGTGAAAATTTCAGCTTACTTTCCTTTGAAAATTCTTTCCTTGGATGGTTTAAGTTTATTTATATTTAATAAATTATTGTTTCCATATAACTTTGACTTCACTAAATAAAAATACATTTCTAAGAAATATATGCTTTTAGGGTTGATTATATGATGAAGAAACATTTTATTTTTCTAGAAATAATTTTTATTCGGCAAAAAAAATCTACTCTTTTGAAGTACATAAAGGTAAACAGCCAGATATGATATCTTATATCGGTGATTTTCAATCAGTATGCCAGTGTGAAAATCGAAGAAAGCCTCATGAGAATTTTAAAAGTGATTAATTAAATTATTTTTGTAAAAATCCTTAAAATAATAAAATAAAAACACACACTTTTTTTGTCGTTATGCTAGTTTAACTTTGTTATGTATATATAAACGCATGCATAATGTATACCAACAAAAATATATAAATGCACATAAGTACAAAAATGGGGTATTATACACAAACTTAACGATTATCTTTGATTAATTACAATTTAAGTTATTTCTTTAAATATTATAATTACAAAGTTATTAAATTTTAATTAGTATATTTTCATTAAGGATTATGATATTTTTTAATATATGTTAGTAAATAAATCATAAGAAACTTATTTTCTAAAGAATTATTTTTTTCATCAAAATCTATGCATTCCTTGGAAATTTAAACTTAGTTTCTAATGCGCTGAGGAATCACAAAATAAAAATCGAAAAACACTTTTTTATGTATAAATATTACATAAAATTCTAACGATATGTTCCCTCTGAGAATAAATCCTAGTTCCATTTTCAATTTAATTTGAATTTCCTTTTCATTCTTGACTATATGTATTCTCTTTGTTTATCTGTTCAAATTCAGTCTATTCATATGATATATTTTCTCATTCGATTCTTTTTCTTCTAAATTTGTTACAATTTTTACTGTCAACTTTCATTTCTTAAACTGAATTTTAAGGGTGTGAATAGGAATTTAATACGATTTCAAGCTTTCTATTAAATTTTAGAAAAAAAACATTTTAGATCCAGAAGGGTGTGTATTTTCCAAATTTCACCGAAACTCTTTCCAAAAACAAATACAGTCGAACCTCTATATAGCAAATTTTTCTAAATAGCTAACTTTTTCCAGGAACCAAGAACATTTCATGATTTCCTTCGTAAAATAACCTCCAAATAGCTAAGTGCATTTTCTATATAACTAACTTTTTCTCTCTCTATTTTTAAAGTATAAAGGATATTGATTTAAAATTTGGTATTCCTCCAAACAGCTTATCAATTATTATAAAAAATAGAGCTGTTACAAAATTATGATTCATCGAATTCTGGTTCAAAACGTTTAAGAGCATGTGCATATGAAGATGCCGACGAGGCAGTTTTGAAACTGTGACGGGCTCACGCGTCTTTTCTGTAACATAACCTCTGGGTTCTTTGACGGCCAAGATTAATGGCAAATCTTTCCAACCCAAATCCAAGAAGTGAAATGCAAATAAGATAGCCTTTAAAAGAACACAAGTTTTAGTAAGCGGAATGGCAATTTAGAGAAAGTTCTGTTTGGAAAAGATAGAAGTGTAATTGACGGCTTACCAAAGAATCACGGATTCCTAGCCATTATTACAAGGTGCATACTATTGCACGAGTGCCGAACTGTCTCTCTGAAAGTGATTGAACCGTTGCGTAATTCAAGGTAGGACAGCTTATTTGATATCAGAATTCGTAATATTATTAGAATTGAGAGTAGGCGGATAATATAATTATTTAGATAAGTGATCCAATTGCGCGATCCGTTTTAGCTACAGCTACGTGTTTTGGTTTATTCTCACTTAATATAAGTTTGTCCAATATATTAGAAATTTAAGTTAAACTCTTAATAAAGTCGTATTAAGAATTCTAAAATGCCGATTCATTTCGAGAACCTCACACCTCTAACTCACGCTGAAAACCAAAGATATGGTCGCCAAAGATCGACCATATCACAAAACGGATACACACAAAATGCGATATAAAAATGTTCCGATCTCTATACCTTTCGAAATAGAGAAAGTTCTTCAATTTGTGAAGGCATTAGAATACTACAAATTTCTAGGTAACAATAAATGGCTAGAAAAATTTAAGAAGAGACACGGAAAAATACGCCAGAAGGGATTTTGGGTGCTTTACAAAGATATTAGGCGTATTATGAAACAAAGCATTTTTTATTTTATGAGTAATTAAATTAAAGGACGTTTGTGGTAATGTATATTTAGAATTGCTATAATTACAAAATAAAGTATGTTTAAAATTACTTGTATGCTTTAAATTAGAAAATGTCCTTAAAATTCCTGACTTTTAATATAAAATTTTCTTTATGTTGAAAATATAGAATATTCCTCGACACTCTTTTTTCTTATTTTCCTTGCAGTTTTTCTTACTTCCTTCCTTTTTTTTGATGGGTAAGATGATAAAATAAATAGATATTAATTTATAAAATGTGTGAATAATTACTTTTTATAATATATAGTGTTTATAAATTTAAAATTTGTTTTATGAGATTTATATATAAAAGTATATTGAAAGATGAACCTCTATATAACGAATTTTCCATATAACGAAATTTTTTTCGGGATTTAACGACTTCGTTAAATAGAGGTCCGACTGTATACTCCTTTAACCTCGATTATATCCTCACTAAATTGTACATAAAAGAGATTGCCTATTGCAGAAAAGTGGAGTACTTTTGAAATTTTCCAATTTTCAGTTTTCTTGCTCTTCATTATTTTTTTGCAGGCCACAGAAGTTGAGAGGCCATGCTTGCGAGTTGGTAAGCAACGATGTTAACCACATTTTTTGGGCCCCGATTCCATTAAAGACCCATCGTGTTGCGGGAAAGAAACACACTTAATCTGCTGACATTCTAAGTTCCCACGTTGACGTGGTGCGTAAACTTGGATAGTGGGTTGTGGGCTGCGGTAGCCCAGTGGTTAAGGTATCGGATCATGGCAGGCATGTCATGAGTTCGGGCTCTGTACCACTAAAGACCCGCCTTTAGGGCAGGCGATGCACGTTAAACCCTGTCGAGAGCTGAAACGTCCTTCCGTTGGTGTGGTGTGGTAGTTAGGAGAGGGGGTGCCAGCTCAGGTGTCGTCCACATCACTTGACCATGGTTCAAAATTACGTGGTCCGTCGCCAAAAGCCCTCGTGTAGCTGAACAGTGCGACATTAATATTCACTCACTCACTGGATAATGGGTTACTAGACCTTAGGTGTGGCCCTTCTTCTTTGACCGTAACTCATAATTAATCGCACTTTTAAGCAGCACAAGGGCGATTGGCGACTGATCTCATAATTGAAGGACGATCAAGTGACAAGGACGATATCTGAGCTCTCCAAACAACCACGCCAACGGAAGGACTTAAAGCGCATCAGATCCTCTACACGGTGGATCTTCAGTGGCGATGATGATGATGATGAGTTTGGTGTTCTATGGCGCAAGAGCCAGTTTTGGCTATATTGCGCCAAACATTCATAGGTCTGTGGTCTGGACGGGAAAAGAAGAATTTGGATGACAAGATGGAGGGTCGAAAATAGAGAAGGATCACTGGGGTACCCCGGAAGACACCCGTGTTTACCAAAGATAAGTAAACCCCTTTTGGGAAAAAGGAAAAGATCACTTAAAGAGAGAGAGGGGGGTACCTCGGATTGTGTGACACCCGTACCTACCTAAAGAAGGTGAGCCCCTTGAGGGGGGATCTTCAGTGGCACTAAAGCTCGAAATGACAAGCTGGCCACGAGTTCGTGACCATTACCACTAGGCTACCATGGCCACATTCTTGTGTAGCAAAAGCTTCTAGGAGAAAATATAAAATATTTATAGCTTTATTCGTCTATCTTACGATCTTAAACGTCGCATGTCGAAAAAAAGATTAAATAGGTAATGTTGTGTAAAAACAATTTTAGAAATTAGGAAACTACCCATAAAATGACTAAGATACTTTTTTTAAAAAAAATTAGAGTCGCAGTTTTTTTATTAATTAATTTATTATATTTTTCAAAAAATAAATTCGAAACAAAAATGTTTTTGGATATAGCCCGTTTATTCATAGAAATATAAAACAATGCCTATATACAGCTTTAAAATAGAGGATTGATATTGTTTTATAGACACAAATACATAGAGCAGATTGTTGAGAACTGCTACGCACATTACAATAACGTAAAAATTATAGTCTAGTCCAAAGAAAGTTATAAAGCCATTATAAATGTGAAAACTCTCATAATCAAGAAAAATTTAGAAAAACTTTTAAAGAAGCACTATATACCAGCAGCTATAAATTACAGAATTTTTTTTGTCATAAAAGACTGTATTCAAAAAGGCTAATAAGTCAATAAACGTCATGTTTAAAAAATAATGTTATAAAACAATCTTAAAACACTCTGTTATTGTCAATAAAAAAAATTCTTGAATATGCTTTTTTACTTGTACAGGACATGAACACACACGCACATAATTATCCGAATGTAATATTTTATTTTTAATTACGTTGTTTTATTACTACTAAGGCAGTAATTTTTTTTCGCTCCTCAAATTCCTTAAAGATCTCAAGAATATGCTTAATTATAGTAGTATAATATAAACTAAGCAATAAAAATATCACAATTTGTTAAATCCTTCCCCCTAGTTTGAAATAACTGTTCTAAATAGATATGTTAAATCAATTCACAAAAAAAAAAAAAAAAAAAAAAATCGAATAATTTTTTATGGTTTGTTGTGTTGTGCCATGGAAAAACAGTATAAGCTTCAGTAAACCTTAACTTTACAGAAATGAAAATAGTGAGTGATGTATAACCATAATTCACATATACAGTCGGACCCCCGATTTATCGAATCCTTCAGGACTGAACATTTTGTTCGTTAAATCGGGGTCCAAACAAAATAAAAAAAATTTGCACTTACCTTTTGGAAATTCTATATAAGCAACTCTCTAACTGCACAAAAAACATCCATAGTTATAAATTACACACTTTTTATTTAAAAGCTAAAAATATTATTCGTGAATAATTAAGCATCAGTTAATCGAAAATTTTAAAATACTAATAAATGTTTGGCAATCTTTTTGATTCCTGTTTTCGGTTTTATGAAAAGAAAAAAATACTGCATTATTTACATCCTGATGCATAAGAAAGAGTTTCCGCCGTTTCCTCTAACAATGCAAAACATTGGAAAAAATATAACAGTTTCATTATCTTATTACAGATAGGAGTTTCATTATCAGTTTCTGCATCAGAATCATTATTCATTGGCTCTGACAAATCCACAATTTTTTGAACTTCAGTTGCACAGATAGACAGTCCGTCATCAAAAATGTAACATTCTCTACAAATACATTCTATTTATTCCACTGCGTTGTGTAGTGGGATGAGATAAGAAAGGAGTTTCCTGTTCCATTCAAAACTCAAACGATAGATTATATTTGCTCCTCCTTCGAAATTTGTTACTTAGAAGAAAAATATTTTTTTCGATTCCGGGTAAAAAGGATGCCATTTGAAAAAAATGCCATTTTTTCTAACACAAACTAATAAAAAATTTTTTTTTCCAGCTGTTAAAATAATTTGTTAATTCGGGGTTTATTATTCGTTAAATAGGGTTTTGCCTTAATTTTTATCGGGGAAAGAGAATAATTCGCTTAGAGGTTTGTTAAATCGGGGTCCGACTGTATATGCGTACAATAATTTGCACATACAGTGAAAATTGTTTAACACGAAATTGAGGGAACTGAAATATTTTTCTTGTTAAACGATATTTCACAAATATAAAACATATTTCAACAAAATTAAGTTTATTAGAGAATATTTTATTCACACATAAATATGCATATATGCATGTATTTAATAAATTCACAAGACTTTATTGAAATATAATACAAAATTTAAAGTTTTCTGAAAAAAACATTTATTGAGTTTTTGGAAAATAATCTGATATTTTTATTTGCATTGTCTTTTTTTAGCATCAAATTGTCAACAAATAGTTCGATGTCGTCCATTTTGTTATTCATTTAACCATTTGAATGTGCGTCTAAATAACTGCGCATACTTTTCATGTTGTCCTTATTTTGGATGACGTAGGAATAGAAGCTGCATTATTGATTTCATTTTTGTCGTCGGAATCTGCATCAATGATATTTTCTGTGCTTTGAACATCCAAAATGTCTTTGTCTCGCTTAATTGGTGTTGAACACACATTATCATCATCTACTGCAACGAATTCTTCCAATGACACAGTTAAACAGTTCAATCCAAATGGAGTTTTCTGTATTTTGTTCATTCCCAGAAAGGAAATCTTTCCGCGTTAATCGATTTTTATTTCATGTTAAGAGGAAAAAAATGCATGTAAATGCATAGTAGTGAGTCGGAATCGTTGCATTATTTCGTGTTCACCCATATTTCGTCTTAAACGTTTTCGTGTTAAACGTATTTCACTGTATATGCATCCCACAACTTGTTAACTGTAATATAAGAAGCTATAAATAGTGGCGTAACGTACACCTCCACGACCCCCGTATTGCGAGGGGCCCAGGGACTCTAGGGGGCCCTTATAATTCTCCTTTACGCCACTGGCCATAAGCAATGTTAATGCAGCTTTAACTTCATTATAAGAATATATATAGTATATATATATATATATATTCGCTTTTGGAAAAGCAGAAATGAAATTTAAAAAAATAGCTGATGATTATCAAAAAATATTTTTTGTCATGTAAATAAATTAAAAGTAAAAAAACTTTTTTAAAAACAAGCTTTTATTTAAATTCTCTGAAAAGAATAAAATAAACTTTTCTTTTAAAACATTTTTTTTTGCTATCAACTTATAACGTCATTACACAATTTATGATATAAAAGCTTGTCACGAGATTTAAGTACTCGTATTTACTTAGTTTGAAAATTTTAAAAATTAAAATCAATCAGATCAAGTTATTTCATTTGCTTGTTTATCTACACAGGTAAATCTCGCGACAAGCTTTTATATCATAAATTGTATAATGACGTTATAAGTTGATAACAAAAAATGTTTTAAAAGAAAAGTTTATTTTATTGTTTTCAGAGCATTTAAATAAAAGCTTGTTTTCAAAAAAGTTATTTTACTTTTAATTTATTTTTTACTTTTTAGTTGTCGCTGGACAGGTTTCTCAGTCTGTTCATCTCATTCAACGCATCGTTGTTGCAAGGTCGTTTGCCGGTTAAATTTTAACAGGCTAGGTCAGGGGTACTCCTCTTTTTTCCCGTCAGGCCACGTTCATGTGATAGATATTTCACTCGGACCGCAACAAGAGGATAATGGGGGGAGGGATACACGCTGTAAGACCAAAAGAATATTGGACAAAGCAAAATTAATCAAAAAATTTTAAACTTTTTTTTTTGCTTTTGTCATACTAAAACTACTTAAAAATACTTAAAAACGAAAAGCACAAACACACACAAACAAAAAATAAATAAATAAAATTAAAATCCGTAATTTTAAGCCAATTTTTTCAATCTTTGTGCAGAATTCGGATAATACTATTGTACAAACGAAAAAAATGTTTCGTGCGATTATCTTTAAAAATGACGAAGTTTTTAAATGTTTTATTAAAAATTTGAGTATCTTTTGAAAAATCGTAAAAAAGTTTTCGGCATTTTATTTTTAAATGACTGATTCTAAAAGAGAAAAGCCTGAACTTTCTAGTGCAGAATATCGATTCATTAACACGAAAAAAAAATCATACAGAACGATTTAGAAATCATTTATCATGAAAACGCATCAATTTTGACTCATTTTAGAAAAAAATCGTTAAAAATAGAAAATATCATTATTTTAGTTAAAAACTTATACCGTATCGTGGCGAAATAAATGATCTTTCCGATTATGTAATTATTTTTTGTCTCAGTTTAATAGAAAGAATAAGATGGTTTTTTAAAAAAAAGTCGAAGAATCGGGACTTTAAGCTCAATCCGATAAGCTGCTTGGCAGAATAAAAAGCTAACAGAGGTAAAAGGTTTTTAATTAATATCTTTTTAACTTATTGCGATATCGGAACATAAATGGTTAAAACATGCATTGTCATGCAAACTAAACGTGCATACAAATTTCAGATCAATCGGTTGAAGACATCAACTTCAAAATTGAGTTGCAAGATTCCATTCGAACAAATTACTTTAATTAATATCTTTTTAACTAATTGCGATATCAGAATATAAATGGTCAAAACATGCATTGTCATCCAAACTAAACGTGTATACAAATTTCAGCTCAATCGGTTGAAGACATCAGCTTCAAAATTGAGTTGCAAGATTCCACCCGAACATTTTACATTGCAAGTTAAATAAAAGCTTCTAAAATAAAAGGAAATGCCTTTCTTTCAATAAAAGTAATACATAACTGTGAAGTAGCTGTGAGTGCATTGTTTAATAATATACAGAAAGAGAGACAAAATTGGAACAAAAATTGTTGTTTAGAGATAGTATCATTAAAAATGTGTCTTTAAAAGCTATTCAGCTGAATCCTCTCAGTTACTGTTTACAAATGTGATCCTTAATAAAAATGCATAATTTAAAAAAAAAAATTTCCTTTGTTGCATAAATAACATTCATCTAACCTATCTCTTTGTCTTTTTTCGCGAAATAATGTCATTAGCAGCCTCAAATGAATAACATGTACTGGATATTATGAATAACATATCCCACAGTTATATAACAAGTTTTTTAAAAAAATAACGATAAAAACATTGCCTCATTATTTTATTGACACTTTTCTCTCTACACATTTCTTTTTAATACCTCTACACTGATAAATGTAGCAAGTTCTTCCCCCAAAAAAACCATAATGATAAAAGAAACAAAAAAACCATTGATCAATCTGAGGTCAGATAAATAATGAAAAGAATCCCCGGGTTTTTAGTACAGCGTTTGTTCAGCCAAAACTTTTGATTCAGGGTGATATTCTAAGCAAAATTTGTGATGCTTTTGTATCGCGCGTTAAAGCTCTTTCAAGTTCCGAAATTTAAGAACCTGTTTGTAGAGTAAGAGCGCCTAAAAATATATTTGAAAGATTTTCAGTACAGTATCTGCATAACCTCAACATGTGTGTGAAAAAAGTCATCCCAACATTCTTACGTGAAAATTTTAGGTTGTACAATTTGGCGATAATCTCTATTTTTGGCGAGTTGCAACGTCCGATAACGGTGCACTTTTCGATACGTTGATAGAACTGCACTATATTTATTACGAGTGAAAATAGTTTTCAAATTCTAAAAAAATCGTAAATCGCATAAACAGACTTTTAATTACCGTAAAGCGTCATTTCTGTTTTATAATCTGTCGGGATGTAGATTTTTTAAAAAAATTTCACGTATTTGTTTATGTATAATAGTGAAATTTTAAAACATTCTGTTCTGCACTTTTTTTTTTAGTTTTGCTGGGGAAAAAAATTAAAATAAATAAATAAATAAAAGAAGAAGAAAAAGAAAAAGAAGAATTCTTTTAGTAGTTTTTTTAGTTTTTTTTCCCTTTTTTTTATATCCATTGCAATGTTATTAAATATTGTAAGAAGGATACACACACACATGCAGTGGCGTAACGAAGAATATTAGGGCCCCCCTGCAAACTCAGGTTTTGGGCTCCAAGCCCAAATACGTACTTTGCATCAGTCAAGCTTTTATCCTTAGAGACCCTGGGCCACACTACAATGCGGGGGTATACATTACGCCACTGCACACACACACACAATATTCAGGAAGGAGGGGGAGGTTTATATTTCTACAATGTATCACTGAAGTGTTTAGACATCTTAGATTTTAATGTAAAATTTGGCTTTTAAACGAGCTAAATTTGAATATTTTTTAAATTATATTTTCTGAATAATAATATTTTACTATTCTCCTCAAAACTGAACATAGAATATACAAAATAAATAAATAAAAGAACAGTTTTCAAAAATTGTATGCTTGTCCAAAATTTTTTGGAAAATAAGAGGGAGAGAAGTAAGTTTTTCCCTCGTTAATACACGTGATAAAAAAAATTAACTTATTAGAATGCTGTCATCTAATGCTACAATGAATACTTTTGAATTACAAGATGGTATTGTTGGCAATGAAAGGAAAGAAAAAAGTTTGAAATCATTTAAATAAATTGTGTTAAAAAAGACGATAAAATTGTTTTTGTATATAGTGATAAATGATACCATCGAAACTAAGTAAATCGGAGTAAACTATATATGTAATAAATTTTTTCCAAAACATGTAGCGTTCCCAGGCCACACTTGTTAACATCAACTTAAGAAAATAATTAACTGAAGTAATTTCAAATTTTTAAAGTTCCATGCAGTGCCGGTTATCCACTGAGCGCTTGGGGCCCGCATAAGCTGAAAATCAGATTTTCTGGTTATAAATTTCAGTCTGCCAGTGCCAAGAGGGCCTGTAGATCTTCCACGCCCAGGGCCCGAAATGAGCTTAAATCAACAATGGTTCCACGATTAAATGTGTATCATACGAAATTTGGGCATCCAATTATTCTGCAAATACCTTGAAATGATCAAAATATGTTTCTTAAAACTATTACTCCAATCAGGAAAGTCTTTCGACTCTTTGGACACAGAAAATCTACAGGCCCCCTTGGCACTGGCGGATCGAAATTTTTAACCAGAATATCTGGTTAAGCCCAGTTTATCCGGGTCCCTAA
Source organism: Trichonephila inaurata madagascariensis (assembly GCA_019973955.1). Lineage (NCBI taxonomy): Eukaryota > Metazoa > Arthropoda > Arachnida > Araneae > Nephilidae > Trichonephila > Trichonephila inaurata. The sequence continues at coordinate 1,052,915 of BMAV01015736.1, read as the reverse complement.
GCGCCTGCCCCAAGCACCTAATGGATAAATCGGCACTGCTGGGCTCAGAGAAATCTTGAGGCCCTGGGCCCCCATGAAAATTAGGCCCTACCTAAGGTTTTTAAAAGTAGTATATAGCATGCATCTTCAAATACTCATTCAAACGGTAATTTGAAACTAATAAATGTGCACGACTCACAATCTCAAAGATCTAGAAAGAAACCGGCTCGCCGCATTTCAACTCAATGAGTTGAATGATTATTTATGGTATTAGGCCCAGGCCTAGACATAGACAACGATCATCACGTAATAATGTAGTCTTACCACTTTCGTCAGTTAACATTCAGTTTGAAATTCCCTGTTTTTCGGAGAATATGTACAGGAATAATATTTGACCATTAAAATTATCCGGTTCATGATCTTATTAAGACAGAGTCGAGAACGAAACGAGACCTCCACCGAGACCTGACCCAGGTCCAGTTGGCCGATGTTTTAAGGCGTCCCTGACTGGAATTCAAGCAAATCTGTATTTTCAGCAATTTTCCTGTAAATGTCTTAAAACTTTAAGCAGAATTTTTTCTTTAAAGTATTAATTATATTTCGATTTTTTTTAAGAAAAAAAAATTGAATTACTTTGATTATGATGAAAATTTTATGCAGTATGTATATATATATATATTTAACGAACCCTATTTGAAATCTAACAATGTAATGAAAAACAGAATTTAAAAGTCGGATATTTTTTGTAAGACACTGTTTATTCTAAAATTAAGGTATCCTGTTAATCTTTCAGTTTTTTAAATGAAAGCATATCATATATATGTGCGAAAATTTATCTCTGTGAAAAAAATCGAACAAAGCAAAATTGTAATAAATATGACTATCGGAAAGTGGATCTTTGAACAGTAATTTTAATCGAGCAATTGTCTCACCCGTAAGACATTTTTTTTCTCTTGTTATTTATTGCAAACTGGTGATTTGCGAGATTTTGGAAAAAAGTAAAATAGAGCATTTCCTTATTCAGCATCAATTATGCTATAATACATATTTAATTTGATACATATCAATACTTGAATCTTTAAATTTAAACTCACATATTTTTCTTGCAGTGAAATAAAATGGAAACACATATCGACTTGTTATACTTGTATTCTAGAAAAAAGACGCTTTAGGGATGGACTCATCCTACTTGGGGGTTTGTTTGACCTGATGACCTCCCAAATATGGGGTTGGAGGTCCAGGCGCAATGCCAAATTACATTGCCATGAAACTAGTTGGAAAAGATCAGACCATTTCTGTTATTCGGCAGCGATTTGAAAGAGGACTCAGCAGAGGCACTGAAAATATATATATAGTCAAAATTCTCTATAATAATGAGAGATGAATATTCAATAAGTAAAACTGAAAAAAATTGAAATTGCAAGATAACCAGACATTGAAGGATATATGAGAAATTAAAAATATAATAGAGTTTAAAATATAAAAAATGGATGCTACAGTATTATAAACTGACTTATTGCTGACTTAGGACAGCTTATATATAAAATAATATATATAAGTGGGGTTGAACATGTTTTATGGCCGGCCAACCTTCCCCCTTTAAGTTAAAAATACTGATCAAAAACCTATTGAAAATAATGGATGGAATACCTAAATCCATTACAAGATAAAGGTTATATATATATATATATAATGAAAAATAATATATTTAAACAATAGTTTTATTTTTAAAAATATGCTTTTTGTTAGACATAATGTATTGATTGCATTAATGTAATGCTAAGTCCATTACATTAATGTACCTACTTTTGAGTGAAGAATTGTAAACAGTTTTTGTACAGACACCCAATTCTATTTTTTACTCGGTAGATACATTCCTTCGAAAACCGTGTAAAAAAAATCGTGTAAAAGAAAATAAATGCAATATATGGTAAATTTGGGGTATATTCCACCACTTTAAAAAATCATGTGAGATAAAAAAAGTTCTGTAAATATTGCCCCAAAAAACCGCGCAAAAAATAATAATGAAATCCACGTTACATATGTATAAAACAAAAACAATTCGTTTTTATTACAAAAAAGTTTTTAATTAGTGTACAGTGAAAATTCAGTCTATTAGTACATACAACATATAATAATTCAAATTGAAATTAGGACAAAAACTCTACTAACAACTATTCATTGCTACTTGATAACTATTACGAACTGGATCAAAAGTGCTATCTTCAGTAGATGTGCCAAATATGACTCGTACAACTGCCGGCTTTGACTCAAACGAAGAATTTCGTTCGTTAATAACGATCTTTCTTTTGTTGTTGTTGTTGTTACAAAGTTTGTTACTAGCGGCAGTTCTTTTGGTATCTCACAAGTTGCTTAGTATAATTTTTGATATCCTGCTACACAAAACTTAAGATTACGTTGAAATTTTAATGCACGCCCTATGTCAGGATCACGAGTAAGAAAATGTTCCATACTTGTAACAAATTTAAATGAGCTCTTAATAGCTGAACTTCACCTTCGACTTCGTCATTATCGATTTCTTTATTATCATAAACTGTCACACATAAATTCGATCAAATCGTCCTTATCAAAAAGGTACGTATCCCCAATTTTTTTCTGGAGTTCGTGCTAGAACAAAAAATTCGTGTAAAAAAAATCGTTAAATTCGTGTACCGTGTTGTTTCAAAATCGTGTAAAAAAAGACAGTGTAAAAAAAGTGTTCCGTGTACTTTGAAGATATCGAACTTTTCAACAAAAATATTAAATAAATCCTTTTTTTTAGAGTGATGGTTTATTCAAATCACTTATACAGTTACTTGTACCCTTGACATCATTTTTCTAGGAATTGACATTTAGAAAAGGAGGGGACAGTGGCGTACACAATAAGAAGATTCGAGGTTAAGGGTACAACCCCCCTTTCCAATAGATCAACAATTTTTTTAATTTTCACCATAGAGATTACCCCTTCGCCCTTACGTCTACATGTTCTTAGATTGTAATCCTCTCCCATAAGACATGCATATGAACGCCACTGAAAAAGAGACACCTTTTCTATATTTAATTTAGCAAAAAGAGGTGACTATTGTGATCTAAATACGAAAAAAATATCAGATATTTCAGCTTATCTTCGTTTTGTTTATTATTTGGAATATGAAATTACAGATAGGTTAAGTAACAACGAAATTTTATCATGAAAATAATGGATCAAACTGATATGGGATGAACTATATATAAATTTATTGTTACACGATAGATTCGCTGAAGGTTTCATAGCTGATGAACCGTGATCGTTTAATTTGATACGCGTCATGAATTATATATATTCCTCAATAGTATTTTAAGTGAAATAAATTGGATTTTTTTAAAAATTTAGCTTGATAGTTTATTAAATGAAGCCCAGCGGCTGAGTGGTAGCGTATCGCCCTTCCAAGCCACAGGTCCGGGTTTAAATTTTCAGGCTGGGTAAGGTCGACTCGGCCTTTCATCCCTTCAATGTGGGTCGATAAATATACCAAGCTTGATTGGGAACGAAACACTGGGGGTTTCGCGTTAGACTGACCATCTGATCGGAACATCTGCTTATGCACCTCAGCGTCAAAGGTCACGAAAACTAAAATGGGCACAGTAGGACTTAGTCCTCATGTTCTGTTGCGCCACTGAGTATAATTTAGTTTCTTAAATTTAATTAATACAACAATTGTGCTATCTGTTACTTATGAACTTCACAATTGCAGTATTGTAACATTTTGAAGTAACGCGAGGGTTATTGGTGACGACAGACTTCTCAATTCTGAACCATGGTTAAGTGACGATGTCGACACTTGAATTGGCTACCCAGTCTTCAAATTTTCATATCACACTAACGAGAGAGCTTTTAGCCTTGACAGATTTAAGGTGCCTCAGCCTAGCTATCTGTGTCTTTAATGGTATCAGAACTCGAGCTCATGATTTTACGGGAACAAAGCCGAATATGAGCTGGCGGCAAAGACCACTCGAATACCGCAACCTTCACAGCTGTGTGTGTGTGTGGATCATTTTTATGCTATGAAAGCGATATCCTAACTGGTGCTCTCCCACTCCTGAACTCCTCAACAACTCCATATTGTACTCCGTTACAGATATTTTGAAGTCGAATGATTAAAAGTGGAACAACCTGTAAAGGTCGCCCCGCGACGTCTAGTAGTGGGGGAGAGTCGGAAGCAAGATTAGCCATATTCAAAATAGCTTCAATTTATTCTCAGTTATAAACAACAACACAAATACTACCAAACAAGTAAAGAGATGCACCAAATACTAAATATGGAAAGCAATATATAGTGAGGTAGACGAGGTACGAGAAGACTTAATAAATCGGATCACTTACGTCCAGGCAATACGCCTTCTAATTCCAAGCGACCTAATCCAATTTAATTATTAATTGACAAATCGTCAATCTTAATATTACACAAATAATCTACTAAGTACTCAAGCCTCAATTCCCGTTTAATCAATCGCTTACACAAATTTGACTTATGATTTTGAGTATAAAATTTTACTTAACCTTGTAATACCCATAGAAATAAAAATACGACTTCAAATCACAAGTATTTTTTAACAAATATTTTTAAAATTCAGAGAATACCACGAAAAAAAATGCTACTTTTGTGAGTATTTAGTTTATTTTTAGAATAGAGTTGTAATTTATTTTCTTTGTTTTCATATTATAGTGTAACTTAAAATATTTGCTGATATTATTTAATGCTCTATTAACAATATGTTACAAATGTGATGAATACTAGCCTCAAAAGAATAACAAGCATGTGTTTTTATTGCAAAATATAAATAATAGTACTAAAATGGGGATCAGAGTATAAAGTGAAATAGAAAATGTTACTAAATCTGTGGAAATTCACATAAGAAAAGATGTTGATTACATATACGTGGCATTAAAATTTTTTATTTTCTTCACGAGGGTCAGAACAGGATTGCAGAGAAAATTGTTCTAGTCTAGCAAAAATTCCACTGCCGCTGGGCACTGGTTTGTAGGCCACGTTTACAGGTGTGAGCATCCCCTCATCCCTAATAACCTTGGCCTCCCCACATAGCAACTGCAGTGAGGTTGTACGTGTTCCTTTTTTATTCTTTCGGATGGAGAGGGACAGGGAACGAACAAAGCGAATTCTTTCGCTTGTAAGAACATGGAGTAATATTTTTTACCTCTACGATTCTTCTGAAAGGACCGTAAGAGCCCGATATATAGAGTTTTTTTATTGTCCAGTGACTCTGACATTATTGAATTTGGTCAACAGAAGTGGATTGGTAATTTATAGAGAACTTGTTGAGATGAGGTTGGTTCTACATTCAATAAAATGAAAGGACAAATAATTCTACATTTTTCTAATTCTACATTCAACATTTTTCTAATAATTTTTTTCCTAAGCTTTTTTTTTTTAAAGCCTGGTACACGAACTTTTAGAATAACCCCCGGAACGTTTCTTCCAATAAAATAAATAAAAATTTAACATTCTATATACAGGGACGTCTTAAGGCATGGGCCCGGGACCATGGCCTCACCTTTGATGGGGGCCTCATTTCGATTTGTCTCATCCTTAATAAGATCATGATCTAAATAATTTTAATGTTCGAATATTATTCCGGTACATATTCTCCGAAAAACAGGGATTTTAAACTACACTTCAACTGGCAACAGTGGCGTGACCGTTGTCCATGCCAAGGCCTAGGCCTAATACCATAAACAATCCGTCAAATCATCTAGTCAAAATCTGCCGTCGATAGAGCTGGTTTGGGCTGAGGTTTGTGAGATTGTGAGCCATGCACATTTATTTGATTCAAATTATCGTTGATATGAGTATTTGATAATACATGCTGTATACTGTCTACTTAACGGGTCACAGATAGGACCTAATTTTAAATAGGGGTTCAAGGCTTCAAACAATGTTAAAATGTCTTAAGACGTCCCTATCTATGCGTATCATTTTTCAAGATTTTAGAACATAATGTTTCATATAACCAGGAATCGGATTTTTAAAATTTTTACTGATGAATTGTAAACACTGACGACTTGATCATGGCTTTTAATAATGATTTCCAGATTTAAAAAAAAAAAAAAGGAAATCTTTATTGGATTTATTCTTACCATACACTTTTAACTTTTTTGTTGCCATAGATCGTTCTTAAATTTCAAAAGTGCGTATTTTAATTCTTTTTTAGATTATTAAAAACCTTTCTTTTTATAATTTCTGAAATTTAACGGATTTGAAAGAAAAATACTTATAGAACCATGAACATGGGAATTAAGTATAATTTTGTTTTTCTTCTTCGATGTATCTTATTCTTAAAAAACCTTTACATGTGTATAAATTTTTATCTAATACAATATAGAAGGAGAATGGTAAATTTAACTCGAATTATTATAAATTACTTATAAAACTGTCAATATATAACGTTATTTTAAAGCAATTCTACAACATTTTGAAGTTCTATAGTATTTTATGAGTGGCTTATGCAAGACTTTTCCTCTAGAAATAATATTTAACTAGATCTTGATTATAACAAGTTGTGACGGGGGTCTTTTCTTTAACATAACCTCTGGGTTCTTTGGGGGCCGAGATTAATGGCAACTCTTTTCCAACCAAAACCCAATAAGCGAAATGGGAAAAAGAAATGCAAATAAAATAGCTTTTAAATCGCAGAAGTTTCAGTAAGTGAAATGGCAATTTTGGGGAATGGTATGTGTGAAAGAGACAAGTGTGAATTGACAGCCAGTCGTGAAGTTCCCTGGAAAATAAGCCATTAAATCAAGGTGCATACCCCATTGCACGCGCACCCAGACGTTTCTTCATAAGAACGGAACTTCCTGAAACTCAAATGCGGTGGCGGACGTTTTATCTAGAAACCCGGCTGAAAGTATAATGGGAGAGAAAGTTAATTGTGCAATAATCAGAGATTTGGTACTTACGTCGTGAGAACAGTTAATAACACAGCAAAAGATTGACCCAGAATTAGGTCATATCTATAGATATTTAGAAAACCCGGAAGATAGTTCAGTTAATGCGACGATATGTGAGAATTGGTCCAAAGACTTTAAACTTATTGAGGGCTTGTTATTTTATGCGAAATATGCGACTTCACTAGGTGAAATGCGAGTATACATTCCAAAGTCTTTAAGGAATGAAATAATGAGAGAATTTCACGACAAGCCCATAGCGGGTCATTTTGGTCGTTTTAAGACTTATCATAAAATAAGGGACGTTTGTTATTTTCCGTATATGAGAAAATTTATTGATCAATATGTCTCTACTTGCCATATGTGCCAAGTTAATAATTATAAAAACGCATTACCAGCTGATCGATTAAATCCGATTGTATCAAATTATCCAAATGAGATAGTTACGTTAGATTTGTTAGGTCCGTACCCTACATCGAGAGTGAGACGTAATCGATATGTATTAGTAATTACCGATCATTTCAGCAAATGGGCTGAAATCATACCTCTTAAAAAGGCCTCGGCTCGTGTAATAGCGGATACTTTTTTTGATAATTTTATATCGCGTTTTGGAGCTCCAACAAAATTAATAAGTGATAACGGTCCCCAATTTATATCCAAAATTTTTGAACATTTACGTGAAAGATTAGGCATAAGGCATGTGAAGACTGTTGTATATAGGCCTCAGGCAAATAGAACCGAAAGCGTGAATCACAATCTTGTGCAAATGATTGCAAATTATGTAAATGATCACCATGATACATGAGACCAATTCTTACGTGAGTTTGCTTATGCTTTTCGTACAGCAGTGAATGAAACGACGGGAAAAACCCCTGCGGAATTATTTTTGGGTCGAAAGTTGATTACCGCATTTCAAAAATTAACTATGGTATCGGACGGAACTGAGTTTGCAGTAGGAGATATTGAAAGATTGTTTGGTGAGACTAGACGAAACACAAAAGCTAAACATGAAAATGGGAGAAGTATTATAATAGACGCAGGCGTGATGTACAAATTAAGGTGAATGATTGGGTCTTGTTAGAAATGCACCCTTTAAGTTCAGCAGCAAAAAAAATTGTGGCAAAGTTCAAGCCAAAATTTGAAGGTCCGTATAGGGTGTTAGAAGTAAGAAAGAATAATGTCATCATATGGCGGTCGGGAAAAAGGTTAACGGTCAATGTCGATCAAGTGAGAATATATCATCATAGGAAATGTGACGAGATTGAGATAGGAACAGGTAGTTTGGATAGCAATAGTTCACGTCAGGAAACGAGTAGTTGGGAAAGCGTACAACGAAGATCAAATGAGTCGCAATATGGTAGGAAGAAGGGGTCAGATGTAAAGCGTGAGTTAGAGGAAAAAGGGATAAATCTTAAGTCAAATCAAGGTGAGAGACACACAGGTAGGGCCGATAAGCGCGGACCACTTATCAGATCACTACCTAGCTCTTTTTAAAATTATGAAAAAAAGATTAAAAGAAAATGCCAGGAAAGATTAGGATATAAACGATGGCGTGGATCTTGGTCAGGTAGATCACAAAGAAAGATGCAGAAACGTGTTGACCATATAAAGAGAAAATTATCGTCAAATAATACTACTAATATTTATATAAGTAGGAAGAGGAACCGAACGGAAGGAGCAGTAGTTCAAGATAGAGAGAGGTATAACCTCAGACCGCGAAAGGAGCAGAATCCGGAGTTCCGACCAACCATTAAGGTGAAGTCAAATCAAGCAAGACCAGTTCGAGCCAGGAAAAGCCGAGGAGAAAACTGCAAACCTTACATAAAGGAACAGGCAAGATCAAGGAGCAGGAAGACCAACAAAAAAGAAAATCCTCAGCAAAGCAGCCAGGAAAAGAGAAGAGGAGCGAAGACCAACAGTACATTATCCTTGGAGGTTCTAGTGGGAGACGCCAAGCCATAAAAATCAGGTTGTATAGTTTCATTATATATTCTTTCCAACAAGTGGTCGGAAGAATTATTGCAGAGAAGGAAGTCTCGGGGGGTGTTTAAAAATTATAATCCGAGCAAAAGTTGACACTACAATGAGTGTATATATATTTTTTTTGAACTTTTGACTTGTAAAATTTTTTTTCTCAATTGATGGAGAAAACAATTGTAATTATGCATTTGTTTACTTCGATGTATGACTTCGCTGAGGTGCGACAATTCCTTTGGTTATTTATTTTAATGATTTATTGAAAAATGTTTATAATTGTATAGTGTATATATATATATATATATTGTTGTATTGTTTCATATTAATGTACATCTGGTTCGGGGAAATGCGGCGTAGACAGGATACTAACAATAACATTGACGGCGCTGCGCGACTGATGGGGAGTTTATTGGAAGGACCAGATGAAGTGTATATATGAAAATTATTTGTAATTTAAAAGTGATATATAATGCATAAAAATTGTGAAATGTACTGGTATTATGTGAATATATATTATGCCAAGTGACTTAAAGAGTTTTTATTTCAGGGTGACAGACCCTGAATTCCAAATAGAAAAAGACGAATAGAAGGAAAATTTTGTTCTTTCAAGATGACTCCAAGTCGTCAAACAGGGGAAGCCTCATAGAATTGCAGTGGAAAGAAACTTATTGTATTAAATCATAAGTAGTATTTAAGTAGAGTTATGTTAGTTAAGGGGCATGCTGACCTCGTTATTTTTTCCATCCAAGTCAAAGATGGTTTTTTCCCCGGACTCTCCGCTCAGATGAGGTATGCCCACATATGTAAAAGTGAGAATCTACCATGATTAAAATGCATAACTGTTAATGTTGGTCTAGTTAATTGAGTAAAATTTATTGTGGATGTCAAGCGTTCAAATTAAGGAGGAATATTAAAAATTAAATTTAAGATGAATAATGAAAATTAAAGTTTAAGTCGAATATTGAAAATTAATAGTTAAAATGAGTTGAGTTGAGTTTGGTGTTTTATGGCGCAAGAGCCAGTTTTGGCTATACTGCGCCAAACATTCATGGGTCTGTGGTCTGGACGGGAAAAGAAGAATTTGGATGACAAGATGGAGGGTCGAAAGTAGAGAAGGATCACTGGGGTGCCCCGTGGTCGTGACACCCGTGTTTACCAAAGATAGTAAATACCTTGGGAAAAGGAAAAGATCACTAGGGTACCTCGGGATTGTGACCCCCGTACCCACCTAAAGATGGTGAGCCCCTTGAGGGGTAGTTAAAATGAGGATTCAAGGTTAAAATTTAAATAAAACTTGGAAAGTGAGGAGATTAAGAAATAAAAGTTTAGGCACGTAATTTCTTAAAGGCCATTAAGACCCTCAAATAAATCACATTTTGCTTCTTGCAGGGGTTGTGACGGGCTCAACGTCTTTTCTTTAACATAACCTCTGGGTTCTTCGGGGGCCAAGATTAATGGCAACTCTTTTCCAACCAAAACCCAAGAAGCGAAATGTGAAAAAGAAATGCAAATAAGATAGCTTTTAAATCGCAGAAGTTTCAGTAAGTTGTGACGTCTCTCGCGTTCTTCTTATAACATAACTCCTACGTTCTTTGACGGCCACGATTAATGGCAAAACTTTTCCCAAACCCCAAAACCAAGAAAAAACAGGGCGAAAATGCAAATAAGATATACTTTAAAAGGATAGAGGGTTTAGTGAGATCAGATGGCTAAGTTATCTCTAACTTACTGCAGAACAATTAGGAACAAGTGTTAGACGACCTACAACCAAGGAAGAAGGATATGCTCATCTTCATTAAAAATATTAATTATAAGAAAGATTAATAGGGCCTGAGTATTCTTATCTACAAGGAGCAGGATAGGAGAGTCTTCAACCAAGGTAGGAGGGTTACTCAATAAAAGGTAATATTTTGTATAGGAAGTTAGATTAGGTAGATAATTAAATATAATTAAGATAAGTGATCTAGTTGTGCGATCTGACTTGAATATTCAGTTTAATTTGTGGCTTATTCTCACTTAAAGAAAGTTGTTATTTAGAATTAAGAATTTGTTATTCTTAATTAAAGTTGTGTTAAGAATTACAAATGTCCATCTTTTAGATAATCCCACAACTCTAGCTTACGGGATCCCACAAAGACATAGCTATATCGCAGGAGGGCTATGTCACAATGGCGCCCGAACTATATTAATTCGGGTAGGTAATGCAGGAGGATTAGATATTACCTGAAATGTATTTTTCCGGTCGGAGAATGGAAGGAGTTCCTGAGAGAATAGATAATCAAATACAGTTACTTAAAACCCCGGAATCTGGTCATGTGCTTTTTTGAAAAGTCATCTCGGGGAAGGGCTCAGATTGGTACTCAATATTTGGATCGGTGCTAGTGCAAGATAAGCCACGGATTTCGCGCAGCTCAAGGCTGAATTAGCGAAAGTTTTTCCCCGCAATCAAAAATAAGAAAGAATTGAGGCTGATTTTTCGCACACAGCAGGGAAGAAAACCGGGAACCCACAGACTTTGTTTACGATTTATTAAAAGAAGAATTTAGAGATAGGGATGTCGCAGGCGGAATTGGTTGATACATTTTTGTTCGACTGAACCACAGATCCAGGACTACGGGGAAGAGCGCAACCCGCAGAACAAGGTACAACTTTTTAAAAATATTGGCTAAATTTGAAGAGAGGTATTCTCAAATTAAAATGGGGTTCAGGAATAGTGATAAGGTAGAAAGACGAGGTCAAACCCCATAGGATGCCTAATTTGATGCTAATCGCAGAAACTGGAGGAATTTGAGGTTGGGCGTATACCAAAATAATGGTAGAAATGATTTTTATGAGAATAGATGTCAAAGTAATAGGGGGTCTGAGAGGAATAGATTTCAGAATAGAGATCAGAGATTCAACGACAGGTTCCCAAATTCGAAATGAGTGAAATGATAATTTTAATAGAGGGACCGTAGAAATGGGGGTTCGAGGAAAATTTCAGTCGAGGGATAGGATGCAAAGGGGACATTAAATGTTGTAACAGTTAAAGATCAACCTAAAAAAAGAATCGGCAAGAGAAATACCACTGCTTTCTCCGATATGTATATCACCCAGAGCTTCCCCACGTTCCTATTTTATTAAATAACACATTTTTGAAAGCGCTATGGACACCGAGCAGATAAATCATTTATATCGGAAGAAGTATATAGAAAATTTTTTATAAGCAAACAAAAAAATCGAGAGTCCAGGTAAAAACGTAGACAGGGTGCGAAATGCCAAAATATAGGAATTCAGAATTGAATATTCGCATCAGACAATTTGAAAGAACTTGGTCATTTCATGTTAACGGATTTGGAATACCCATGTATTCTCGGTATTGTTTTTTATAAGAGGATCAAGGATTATTTTAGATTTTGATCAGAAATCGTTGAAAATTCAAGATTCGCTGGTTGAAGATAAAAGGTAGATAAAGGGAATTTGCGTTGATGGGTCAGAAAGAAAGTTAAATATTGTGGCAAATGTTTTATCAAAAAACCTGTGGAAAGTATAATAAGAAAAAAGTTAATTGTGCAATAATCAGGATTTAGTACTACTTCGGGGGAACAGCAAACAGAACAAAAACATGACCCAAAATTTTGGGTCGTATCTATAGATATTTAGAAAACCCCGGGAAGATAACCGGTTAATACAACGATATGTGAGAATTGGTCCCACGACTTCCGCCCCAATTGAAGGCTTGTTATTTATGCGAAACACGCAACGTCGTTAGGAAAATGTGGGTATACATTCCAAAATCTTAAGGAATGAAATAATGAGAGAATTTCGACAGGCCAATTGAGACACTTGGGAAGATTTAAAACGTATCATAAAATTTGGGACGTTTGGGTTATTTCCCGTACATAAAAAAATTCCATTGATCAATATGTCTCTACAGCCATATGTCCCAGTTAATAACTAAAAAAACGCGTTACAGCTGGTCGATTAAATCCGATTATATCAAATTATCCAAATGAGATATGGACGTTAGATTTGTAGGCCCTTACCCTATATCGAGAATAAGACGTAATCGCTATTTTTTAGTAATAACCGATCATTTCAGCAAATGGGCTGAAATTATACCTCTTAAAAGGCCTCGTCTCGTATAATAGCCAATATTTTTGATAACTTTATATCAATATAACTCCAATAAAATTAAAAGTGATAATGGCCCCCAATTTATATCCGAAATTTTTGAACATTTAAGTGAAAGATTAGGCATAAGATGTGAAGATGTGCATATAGGCCACAAGCAAATCGGACTGAAAGAGTAACGAGATATAGTGAAAAATGATTGCAAATTATGTTAATGATCAACACGATACTTGGGATCAATTTACGCGTGAGTTTGCTTACGCTATTCGTACGGCGGTGAATGAAACAACGGGAAAATCACCTGCTGAATTATTTTTGGTCAAAAATTGATTACCCCTTTTCCCAAAAATTAGTAATGATTTCAGAGGGATCGGAATTCAAAGTTAAAAAACATAGAAAAATATTTAAGGAAGCTAGACTAATGAAAAACTAAGCAGGAAAGGTGGGAAAGATATAATAGACGAAGACGAGATATAAAAATTAAAGGGTAAAATGATTGGGTCTTTTAGACACACCCTTTAAGTTCAGCAGCTAATAAAATCTGTTCTAAATTTAAAAAAATTTTGAAGGACCCTATAGAGTATTAGAAGTAAGAAATAACAATAATACTGTAATATGGAAGTCAGGAAAAAGATTAAGGTTAACGTTGATCAAATAAGAATATATCGTCATAGGAAATGTGACGAGGTCGAGTCGGGAACAGGTAGCCCAGATAGTACAGATCACGTCAGGAAACGAGTACTTCGAAAATGTACATCAAAGATTAAATGAGTCACCCCTATGGAAAAGAAAGATCAGCGGTGAAACGTGAGTTAGAGGAAAAAGGATTAATCGCCAATCAAAACAATATAAAAATACAGATACTACCGATAAGCGCAGATCACTGGTCTGATCGCTTCCTAGTTCATTTACGAACGACGGGAAAAGTAAAAAAGAAAACTCGCAAAGGGGAATGAAAAGGTCATGGATGGGAGCAAGGGCCCACAGAGAAAGTGGCAAAAAGGACACAATAATATTAACAAAAGACCATTGTCATCCAGTACTATTTATATAAGTAGGAAAAGAACAAGACGGGAGACAACTAAGTTCAAGATGGAAAGACAACCTGAGGCCACGCATGAGAAAGGATCAGGAGTCCCTGACCGGCCAAGGAAACAAGACCTATAAGGAAAGCAGACAAGGAGACTCAAGCCCTACAACAGGCATCATAAAAAAATTCCAAATGCAAGGAATAAAAAAGGGAAAGAACAGTGGTAGCACCCCGTCATTGGAAGTCCTATGCGGGGGCAAATAAAAATCAGGTTGTATTGTTTCATTTTTTATGATCTTTCCAACAAGTGGTCGAGAATTATTGCAAAAGAAGAAATCTCGGGCGGTGTTTAAAGTTATAATCCAAGCAAAAGTTGACACTACAATGGGTGTATATTTATTTTTGAACTTTGACTTGTAAAATTTTTTCTCTTTTGGGGAAAAAATTGTAATTGCACATTTGTTTGTTTGATGTATGACTTCGTGAGATGCGACAATTGGTTATTTGTTTTAATGGTTTATTGAAAAATGTTTGTAATTGTATAATTGTATGTATATATATGTTGTTGTATTGTTCCGTATTATGATGCATCTGGTTCAGAGAACCGCGGCGTAGTCAGGGCACTAACAGTAATATTTGAGTGCGCGGCTCATTGGGAGTTTTGTGGAGCGGATGGGGGTGGAAATGGTTATTGTGATTTACAAATAATATATAATGCATAAAATTTGAAACCATGGTTATGTAAACATAGATTTGGGCAAAGTAATAGAGAGTTTTATTTCAGGGTGACAGACCCTGAAAATAGTGTCAATAGCTGATATGTAGCCTCAACAGAAATGCAGTGGAGCCGAAAATTTTAGCTCCATATAAGATTGTCCGGATGCAGAGTTTCCCGGGCTGGCACCCAGGAAAAATTCGAGAGAAAACCTGAGTGTATAAAACATATAAGTTACTTTTAAGAGTATATATGTAAGAAGTGAGAATGGGCCATAAAATTAACAGCAATTATTAATGTTGGCCTAGTTAATTGAATAAAATTTATTGTCACGTGTTTAAATTTAAAATTAAGTTGAATATTAAATTTAATTTGATGAATAATGAAAATTAAAGTCAAGATAAATATTGGAAATTATAGAAGTTAAAATGAGGATTCAAGGTTAAAATTTAAATAAAACTTAGAAAAATAAGAGATTCAGAAATAAAAATTTAGGCACGTAATTTATTAAGGGCATTGAGAACCCTTAAATATATTATGTTTTTCTTCTATGTCTCTCGGTTCTAAATATATTATGTTTTTCTCTTATGTCTCTCGGTTTTCTTCTTATAACAAAAACTCCTACGTTCTTGACGGCCACGATTAATGGGCAAAACTTTTCCAACCCAATACCAAGAAGAGAAACAGGGGGAAAATGCAAATAAGATATACTTTAAAAAGGATAGAGGGTTTAGTGAGATCAGACGGCAATCTTAGAGATAACTTAGTGCAGAACAGTTCGGAACAAGTGTTAGACGACCTACAACCAAGGAAGAAGGATACGCCCCATCTTCATAAATATTGTGATATAGCCATTCCTGATAGCTATGTCTAGTGGGACCCAGTAAGGGGAGGGATTATCTAAAAGATGAGACATTTTGTAATTTTAAAAATTTTTATTAAGAATAACTTAAATTACTTTAATTTAAATGACAACTTTCTTAGTAGAATAGCCACAAATTAACTGAATATTAAGTCGACGCAAAAACTAGATCACTTATCTTAATTATATTTAATTATCTGCCTAATCTAACTTCCTATTAAATATTACCTTTTATTGAGTAACCTTCCTACCTTTTAAAACTCTCCTATTCTGCTACTTGTAGATAAGAAAATACTCCAGGCCCTTTAAACTTTCTTTAAATAGTGATCGTCTCTGCGTTCTTCTTATAACATAACTCCACGTTCTTTGACGGCCACGATAATGGCAAAACTTTTCCAACCAATACCAAGAAAGTAGAAACAGGGCGAAAATGCAAATAAGATATACTTTAAAAGGATAGAGGGTTTAGTGAGATACGACGGCAATCTTAAGATAACTTAGTGCAGAACAGTTGGAACAAGTGTTAGACTGCCCACAACCTAGGGAAAAAGGATACGCTATCTTCATTAAAAAATATTAATCAAAGAAAGATTAAAGGGCCCAGTATTCTTATCTACAAGGAGCAGGATAGGAGAGTCTTCAACCAGGTAGGAGGGTTACCAATAAAGGTAATTTTGTATAGGGTTTGATTAGGCAGATAATTAAATATAATTAAGATAAGTGATCTAGTTGTGCGATCTGATTGAATATTCAGTTTAATTTGTGGCTTATTCTCAATTAAAAAAAGTTATTTAGAATTAAGTAACTTAAGTTTTTTAAAAAGTTAAGTAAGAATTACAAATGTTCATCTTTTAGATAACCACACCTCTGTTCGCGGATCCCACTAGCATAAACTACCGCAGGATGGCTATGTCACAATGGCGCCCGAACTATATTAATTCTGGTTAGGTAATGCAGGAGGATTTAGTATATTACCTGAAATGTATTTTTCCGGGTCGGAGAATGTAAAGGAGTTCCTTGAGACAATAGATAATCAAATACAGTTACTTGAAATCCCAAGTAATTTGTCATGTGCTTACTTGAAAAGTCATCTCAGGGGAAGGGCTCAAGATTGGTACTCAATATTTGGATCGGTGCTAGTGCAAGATACAGCCACGGATTTCGCGCAGCTCAAGGCTGAATTAGCGAAAGCTTTTCCCGCAATCAAAAATAAGAAAGAATTGGAGGCTCGATTTTTCGCTAGATACAGTACGGAGACAGTGGTATGGAAGTTTGAAGAGTGTGTGTGGGGGCAATTTAAATGTCATTTTTTTTTTCGTCACTTGACAGTATTCAAAATTACAAGGTCGTCAACATCCCTAGAGTAGCCCCGAAATGCTTTGTTAATAAATAATCAGCAGTGCAGGAAGCAAGCAAGCAAAAACAATATTTTTACGAACTAAAGAGAACGATTTATCGAGAAAAATATGTTGCTATACTCATGCTGTGACGGGGTTTTATCGGAATTACTTCTATTAATCCTCTTGGGCTTTCTTTGGGGCCAGAATGGCAATTTTTTCTAACCAACTCAAGAAGATTGCGTGGTTATGCAGATTAGGAATCATATATATTGGAACGTTAGTATTCACGATGAGCACTAGGTGAACGCAGAGCGCTAAGTAAGCTAAGTGAAGTGAGTTAAAGTTCTAGGGAAGAGAGTTAGTGCATGCTAGGAGTTCTGTGAATCGGTCTAATAGTGCCAGTGCAGTTAAGAAAAAGTGGGTCCGAGACCAGAAGAGTATTGCCTTAGCAAGAGCAAGTCATGTGGAAGGATAAAATTGATGATTTAAGGACCGTAGCTGTTCGCCAAGGAAATAACGGTAAGCTTGTATGTTTAAGCTTTAAAAATAGAACGGATATTATTAAGTTAGGAAATAATCTATAAAGATAGATTCAGTGGTTAATTGCGCTATTTATATCAGTATTACGGTTTGAGTTGTTTCACTCCTGATCATAAGCCTCCTATTCTACTGTTGTTGTATTGTATATAAATTAAGATCATAATAAACTGATTTTATTATGGCAGAGTTTAGTGGTTCTTCTTTCATTCCCTCAGACGTAGGTCACGTGGATGGTGGAGAGAGGATATCCCAAAGGTGGGGGGATATCACAATGTTTTACTTCATTTCTCGAATCTGTAGAAAAATGTGTATAGCATTTCATTCAGTTTAATCGGATGAGAATAATTTGAATCGAGTTTATTAAATTTAAGTCTCGTTTGAAATATATGTTCTTAAAACATGATGGTGAAATAATGTTGCTCACCAGAAAAAGTAAGAAAAATCCTTTGTTTGACTTTAAATTGAATTTCTGAGCCTTATATACAACTTAACTCAGTGGCGCAGCACCCTTGAGGGCCAAGGCCTTCTGTGCCCAACTCAGTATACGCGACCTTGGGCCCTGAGGTGCATGAGCAGATGTTCCGGTCAGGTGGTCAGTCTGACACAAAACCCCCAATGTTAAGTTCCCAAGCAAGCTTGGTACTCATTTATCGACCCACTGAAGGGATGAAAGGCTGAGTCAACCTGGTCCAGCCCGGGGTTTTAACCTCTGGTCTGTGGTGTGGTAATGCAATGCAGTAACCATTCAGTCACTGGGCTGAGCCTTATATATAGTTTCAGATTATTTCCCCCTTAATGGACATTTGATTATTATATTGAAATGACAGCTGATATTACAGAACAATGGAATACTTTATGCGCTTTAGATTATACTAGCCATTACCCACCCGCTTCACTGGGTATTTCAAGATGTTGTATAAATATATATATAAATTATTGATATCTAGCATTAAGAATTCGTTATATTTATAGCTGTGAAGCTCTGAGCGCTAAGTGGAGAAGTAATGCTAGAAGTGAGATAAAGTCTAGGAGAAGAGTCTTAATTTTGTGAGTCGGTCTGACAGTGCAACTGAAGATAAGCAAAAGTGGGTCCGAGACCAAAGGAGTATTGTCTTAGCCCGTGCAAGTCAGATGGAAAGATAAATTGACGTGGTACGGACCGTAGCTGTTTGCCCAGGAAATAGCGGTAAGCTTGTTCATTTAAACTTTAAGGATAGAGCGGATACTATTAAGTTAGGAATTAATCTATAAAGATAGATTTAGTGGTTAATTGCGGTATTTATCAGTAATATGTTTTGCGCCGTTTCACTCTTGATCATTATCCTCCTAGACTAGTATTGTTGTTGTATTGTATATAAATTAAGATCATAATATACTATTTTTATTATGGCAGAATATAGTGGTTCCTCTTTCGTTCCCTCAGACATAGGTCGCGTGGATAGTGGAGAGAGGGTATCCCCATGGGAGGGGATGGCACATAGTTTAAAAATGGAAATAATTATCTATGACGCCCCTTAAACCCCCGCAACTCCACTTAGGAAGCGATTTTCACAAAACCCATCTTATAGCGAATCTCTACTCAATGAATGGAATCTGCTTCTCAATTTCAAGATTTTACGTCTGATAGTTTAAAAAAAGGGGATAAATACCTAAAACTCCCCTTAATTCTCCGCAACGCCACTGGGGGGTCGATTTTCACAAAACTCATTTTGTAGTGGAACTCTACTCCAGGAAAGGAATCCGCTTACGAAGTTTCAAGACTGTCCATCAAATAATTTAAAAACTGAAATTACTATCTATAACGTCCCTTAAGTCCCCGCAACGCCCCTTGGGATTCGATTTTCACAAAACTCATTTTCTAGCGGATCTCTATCCTATGAAAGGGGAATCCGCTAGCCAAATTTCAATACTGTACGTCTAATAGTTTAAAAATTGAAATAATGTAGAACTCCCCTTTGGCCCCCGCAACGCCACTTGGAAGTCAATTTTCTCAAAAACCCATTTTGTAGCGGATCTCTACTCTATGAAAGGAATCCGCTTACCAAATTTCAAGACTGTACGTCTAAAAGTTTAAAAATAGAAATAATTATGCATAACGCCCCTTAAGCGTCCTCAACGGCCCTTGGAGGTAGATTTTCGTAAAAATCATTTTGTTGGTGATATCTACTCTATGAAAGGAATCTGCGTACCAAGTTTCATGACTGTACATTTAATAGTTTAATAATGGAACTAATTATCTATAACGCCCCTTAACCCCCCGTAACGCCACTTGGGGTTCGATCTTTGTGAAATCCGTTCTTAGCTGATGTCTACTCCATGAAAGGAACCTGCCTACCAAATTTCAAGTCTGTAGGTTTAATAGATCCGGAGATATCGCGATTAGTCACTGAGCGAGTGAGTAGCTTTTCTCAGGTGTAGCCAAGCTCTACTACAAAACTTTAAGAGGTGATAGTGCACATCAAGACAAACAATAGTAAATAGGAAACTTAAGGTTCCAAACGTCTTCCGAAGGAGATAGGAACCATTAAAGTTTAGGGTCCGAAATTTCAAATGATTATAAAAAACGGAAAAATGGGTCGATTCTTTAGCGGCTTTCGCTAAAATTATTATTTTTTTGTCAGTATTTTCTTGAAAAATAAATTGTAAAGATAAAACTAAAAAAATGTCGATAGAGGGCGCTATAGATTTTGGAGTAATGAACTATTTTTACCGTTATTTTTTGTATCACATTAAAAGCTTTCAAAAGCTTAAACTTACACTTAAATTTTGAGCTCAAAATCTGAATCGTTGGGGGTGGTTAAGTAGTGCAAACGGAATTGTGTTCAGGAGGTGAAATTTAAAACTCCCTCCCCACTGAACGGAATTCAGTTATTCCCGATCTTGGTGTCGTAGGACCAGGCAGCAACTACTACCTTCTATACGTAAAATAAATAAGAAAGGGATGTCAAAATTAAAAAAATTTATTCTTTAGACATGAGCAATTTCTCCGCTCAAAATAAAGAGAAACAATTTGATGTAGCATGCAGTGCGCATAAATGAAGGTTGAATGAATGATGACATGTAGAAAATGGTACACGCATGATTTTCTTGCGGAATCACAAAAACTGCTCGAAAGAGCACCCACCAGCAAGGATGCAGGCCTCACACCGCCGGCGGAGGGGCTGTCAAACATTAGCAAATACCCCGGGCATCTCCCGGATATCGCCTGCTACGACGGCAATCCTCGCAACCAGGGCCTCATCGGAGTCGACGGGACTTGCGTAAACAAGAATCTATATGTCCCCAGAGAAAGAAGTCTAGGCAGGAGAGGTCAGGCAAGCGTGCCGGCCAATTTACCGGACCACCGCGTCCAATCCATTTCCCAGGATATGCTGTATCCAATGCGTTTCGCACATCTGTGCTGAAATGTGCAGGCGCTCCGTCATGTTGGAGCCACATACGAGCCTTTCTGTAGGCTGGAACACTTTGCAGTGGAACTGGAAGCACCTCTTGTAGAAATACTAGATACGTTCTACCGTCCAGGCGCCTTTGATCGTAGATAATTCCGGCCCACACATTGACGCTGAAACGCTATTGATATGAATGAGGACGGATAGCGTGTGTTAGTGTACGTCCAGTTGTGTACATTGAAAATGCCTTCCCGACTGAAACTGCATTCATCGCCGAATAGCACGTGTGAGGCAAAGTCTGGTTGCACAGCCAATCGTTGGAGGAACTATCGTGAAAAATCGACACGGGGCTGATGGTTGGTTGCTTTCAAGGCGTGCACCCGCTGCGCATGAAAGGGTCAAAGGCAGGGGGTAGCTACTGCCGTATCAATGATACGGGGCCCCCAGCTACAGGGGCCCCAAAAGGGTAATTACAGTCCCACTAACAGGGCTCCTATATCTAAAATAGGGACCCGAAGGAACTTTGATACAGGGCCCCCTGAGAGCTAGCTACGCCAGTGGTCGAAGGCCCTCGGTTCCCAACACTCGCCAAACCGTTATATGGCTCATATTTGCAGCGGCTGATACAGTCCGTGTGCTCGTCTCCGGTTGCTCCTCGAATTCATGCAACACATGCTCTTCAAGTTCCGGTGTCCTCGCATTCTTGGTACGCCCTGTGTCTTGCATCCCCCTAACAAACGAACCGGTTTCTCCGAGACGCCGATGCAAGCATTCGAAAGTTTTTCGGTTCAGCAAGCGTCTCGAAGGAAATCGTTCCCCGTATAATCGCCGGGCCTCAAGGGGATTCCCATCCGCAACGCCATAAATGAAATGGATATCAACCATTTCTTGATTAGTGTAGCTGATCATCCCTACAGCCGTCAAAAACACGATGAATGGAGTCAACCAGAGCTTTTATAGCACTTTACATCCTTACATACAGTTAGCACCACACAGTTAAATCCTTGTGTACTACACTTTGTATACAAATCGAGTGATTTGCGTAATCGGGTATTTTGCGCGGAGAATTGTGAGCGAGTCAATGAGTGAATGAATATTAACGTTGCACTGTTCAGCTACACGAGAGCTTTTGGCGACGGACCTCGTAATTTTGAGCTATGGTCAAGTGACGAGGACGACACCTGAGCTGGAACCCCATCTCCTAACTACCACATCACACCAATGGGAGGACCTTTGAGCTCTCGAAAGATTTAACGTGCATCGCTCCCCTACACTGCGGGTCTTTAGTGGTACTGGGCCCGAACTCATGACATGACTATCATGTTTCTATACCTTAACCACTGGGCTACCGCAGCCCCTTTTCATGGAGAAATTGCTCATGCCTGTTACGAATAACTTTTTTTGTTTAATTTTGTTATCCCTCTCTCATTTATTTTACGTTTAGTGGGTAGTAGTTGCTGCCTAGTCTACGACCGAGCATCCAAGATCGTGAATAACTGAACTGATTCCAGGGGAGGAAGGGGGTTCAAATTTCACCTGCTGAACACAGTTGAGTTTATGCTACTTAACCACCCCCAACGATTCAGATGTTGAGCTCAAAAATTAAGTTTAAGTCTAAGCTTTTGAAAGCATTTAATGTGATACAAAAAAATAACAGTACAAAATAGTTGTTCGTTACTCCAAAGTCTAAAGCGTCCTCTATTGACATTTTTTTAGTTTTATCTTTACAATTTATTTTTCAAGAAAATACTGACAAAAAGAATAATTTTAGCGAAAACCGCTAAAGAATCGACCCATTTTTCCGCTTTTTATAATCCTTTGAAATTTCGAACCCTAAACTTTAATGGCACCTATCTCCTTCGGAAGATATTTGGGACCCTAAGTTTCCTATTTACTATTGTTTGTCTTGATGTGTACTATCACCCCTTAAAGTTTTGCCGCAGAGTTTAGCTACACCTTATATATATAGATAAATCAGGTGCAAAAAATTAACACAATAATGCGCTTTATGAGTTGTGTTACGCAGCATTAAAGACAAAAATAGGTTTAAATTAAATACAAAAGGGGAATGAGAGAAATACAAATTTAGCCAATAGGGATTTTTTTCAGTTAACGCAGCGATTTCATAGAAAATATGAAGTATTTCAGAACCATAATAATTGAATATTATGTTATAAATTATTTTTAATGATCTCTAGATGAAAAGCCATAAAGAAAAAAAAAAGTCCTCATACATAGTTTTAATATTCGAAAGCAATATTAAATGGTTCTACAAAATTAATCACTAATTTCAAGGGAATTTTTTTAAATTTCATGAAAGATTTTTTTAAAAAATTCGAAGACATAAAATTGAAGTACAGTTTCCAATTACTACGTGTGACAGAGTAGAAAAGTAAGCGTGAATCAAAATAATAGATACTGAAATGCAGAGGCACTTTGCCATTGCTTGAAAAATTTACTGTGAATTTCTTTGTCCACGGTGTTTTCTACAGATAAACCGTCCGTATCTCAACCTTTCTCGCCTAAATAAAATTAGATAACTTTTTTTTTGGTTCCACATCTCCGCGTTAGCATATACGTATATGAACTTTTATTTGGCGTAACTTCTTTCTTGGCAGGAACAAAAAAAGAAGGGAGAAGAATTCTCGAATTTCATTGGTTGTGAATAGGAGGGTTGCCATAAAGTCCAGCCATCCGTCAAGGAAACTGCTTAACCGCCTATTGTAGTGCTCTCCCCTTCCTGTTTAAAAGGGGGGAATAGGAGCGTCCGGAGGCCCAGCAAACCTCTGTTGCTATCGTGAACATACGTTTAGTGAGCGTACGATGCGTGGTGTTTAATATCTTTAAACATCGGCTTATATATGTATCATTTAAAAATGTAATTGTTATCTTATCACTTTAAAACGCTCTTAGTACACCTTAAAATTCATATTTCACCAAAAAATGTCATATTTTCCATAAAATTTTACATTTAATCCAATCTTTCCATTATCATTGTTCGAAAGGCTATTTTGGATGCAAGTTTGTAATTTTTGATTAAAAAGCTACAATCTGTTCGAGCAAAATAAGTCAAATTTTGATCAGCTACCTTTAAAACGCCCAATTTTAAAGAAATGGTTCCAGCGCCGTGTTTATATGACCCTAAAAAAGATGAAACTGCTCAACAATCCATCATGATGGACCATTTTTACTTGGCCACACACACGAATACATCGAGTTTTTGTCAGGTATTTTGATTTATTCTTCTATTAATTGTGTATAATTATTATCGAGTTTATTTTTATATACAATTATTTATGTTGTGACAGCGCATGGCGCTAGTTCGAATTCAAAACGGATGTGAACCAGGAGGAAAAATACCCCCTGGAGTGAAAATGATTATCCCCCCATCCTATTGGAGAAACCTTTCATGTGATATGTAGATAATTTATTTTATCATTGGAAAGTGTATTAAATTGTTGTATGTGATGTGCAATTTATATACTTTTCGGAAACGGAAGCTTTCTCTTCTTTTTAGAGAAAAATGAGCGTGTTTCTTTGTAGTGTTTTCAATGAAAATATAGAATATTCAGCTGACATAAAATCGGCAAACTGCATTGCAATGTATATTTGTATTTAGTTACATTCATGCAATCGAGATTCGGCATATGGTTGGCGCGCTATTAAGTTCTTCCCAAAAAATTATGAATGTCTCTGAAATTACACATTTGATTTTTGAGTTATAATTTATACTTCCAGTGAGGAACGAATAAAAGAAATTTTTTTCATAATATAGGATGTAGAAATTGTATTCATTTCATAACAATGAGTACTTTTTACATATCCTGAGTAATTGTTTATATTAAACTGTTTAATCTATGCATGTGCTGTATTCAGTTTTGTAAATGTTAGTTTAAGACACATAAAATTTTAAAAACTCATCATTTTTATGTATTGAAATGAGTTAACCAATATTTACTTTAAATTCTCACACACCAAGTCATTTGTGATATAAAGTTACACAGATATAAAGTTCCCATGTTGAGAGCTGCATATTCTTTTGTGCAAATTTTTTTACTTTAATTAAATTATAAAATTTGACAAACTGTATTATCTTTTTTGACACAAAATTGATTTTCTATTTTATATAATAAAATAACTGAATATTTTTTCTACAACTTCAAAGGCACCTTATTTTTCACCTTGACTTCAGTAATCTGTCCATCCTTATAACATATGTAAATGAGACCTTATATTGCAATAAAAAAGACTGTTTAATGATTTTGAATAATATACAAGAAAATATGTACAACTAATTACACTGAGATTATTCAATTTTAAGAAATTTAAAACTGAATTATATAAAAAAGTCCCAAGACTAGATGTAAATTTGTACTGTATTTAATGACTTGTAAAAAGAAGTATCAATTTAAATATAACTTCTAATAATGTTATCAGGTACAGTAAACACAGATCACATATAAAAATTTCATTAGTATTAAAGCCAAATGAAATTGTAATTTATACTTGTAACTTGATAATCTAGAATTTATAATTATTAAAATTGTTTTAAATAATAAAATTATTGTGGAAGAACTATTTCTAATTGCAATATGATTATAACATTTTTCAAAATATTAAACAAAAATATATCTAAATATATTGTAAATAAAATCAGAACTAAAAATACAAGAAGTGGAAGGAATAGTCATTGAGACTGTTAAGCTAAAATTTGTGAAATAGAGTTGATTTTAGAAAAACTTCCCATATTAAACTAATCATTTTATGTTCTAAATAAAAAAAATAGGTATTGGAATCTTAGAAGTATTTATTGTGAAGAAATATTAAATATGGATAACTTTTCGAAATATGGAATCCATGTAATAGAAAATAAGCTCAATTTTGTATCAAAGTCAACAGATATGTTATGTAGAAATATGAAATACTGTATACTTTCATATGTATATACATTGAAAATAGTTTTAACATGAAACTGATTGACAAATATTTTTGCACGTTAAAAGAATTTCATGTTAAAGGATATTACAAAAACAAAACACACACACACAAATTTAACAAAATTGAATTTATTGGAGTACATATGATTTACATAGATATGTATATATGTACATAAATTTAATCAAAATCAATGAAACAAGCATTCACAAGAAAATGAAATTTAATACAAAATTTTCAAGTTTTTTGAAAAACAGAACTTTTAAGTTTTTGGAAAGTAATCTGACATTTTTTGTTGCATTGTCTTTTTTAGCATCAAATTGTCAACAAATTCTTCTATTTTGTTATTCTTTTCACCATTGTAATGTGTGTCTAAGTCAGGGATGGGCAGACTTTTCCAGGGTATGGGCTACTTCTAATTTTTTCAAGGTGTTGCAGTCCACCTAGTATCAGTTGCATACACAAGGGGGGCAGGCTCAGGTTCGCCTCTATAGCCCGTGATTCCCCCCCGATCGATTATAATCCCATATAGTACGTAAAATTTAACTAAGTATTTATTATTTTTTTATTAATCAATGCTAATCATTTATTCAGTACTTTATTTCTTACTGTTTGTTGTTCCTGACAATCTACAAAATGAAAAAAATGTTTGGCTGCGTATTTGGGTAGGATACGAGAAAGGTAGACATTTGACCCTAGACCACCGCGCCCCCCTTTGTATAATTCACTAGTGTGCCCATCTTCCAGTATCGTAGGTGTGGAGAGGTAAAGAAAAAAGGTCAATATTTATTATAACTTAATAATAAATACGGAATATGTACTTATACCCTACGTAAATAAAATGACTCACTTTTTTGAAACTGCGTTTAAAGCAAAATACAAACATAATAATAGCCACAAATATAAAAAGATCTAATGAGCATTTATAATTAAGAAATTCACAAAATACATTAAAAAATTAAAAATTTTCATCTAAAATTAGTTCTCATTTTACCTATTGTCTGGAAGACTTAGTCGCGTACTGTCACCCAATCTTGAATATTTCCGTATATAATTACCAACTGCTCTAATCTTCAGGCGGTCACCCCCAATTGTCTTGGCGGTCCACCGGTTGATCCTGATCGACTTAATGCCCCACCCTTGGTCTAAATAATTGCACATACTTTTCGTAATGTTCCTCATTTCGGATGATGTGGGAACAGGAGCTGCATTATTAATCTCATTTTCATTGTTGTAATCTGCATCAGTGATATTTTTTGAGCTTCAAACAAACTCAAATGTTTTTATCCCTCATAATTGGGTCTGTATACGTATTATCATAGTCTATTGCAATGAATTCTTTGGATGATACGGTAGGACAGTCCAATAATACAGAAACTATCTCAAGAATCTCTTGAATCTTGCCTTCGTAGCTTGTGTTTTCTGTAATTTTTCTTTCCCAGAAGGGAAATCTTTTCATGTTAAGTGATTTTAGTTTTGTGTTATAGGAGAAAAAAAATGTATGAAAATACATAGTAGTTTGTCGGGACTGTTGTATTATTTCCCGTTGACCAATATTTTGTTTTAAGTGTTTTCTGTGTTAAACTTATTTCACTGTATAGCTAAATTTAACTTGTTTTAAAAGTATGTATATTTCTATGTAAAAATATTATTAAAAGTATTGTTAAATATATAAAAAAGGTTAGTATATATTTAATTATAAATAAGCCCATGGAGAGTTGTTGAATTTACAGGACTGTAAAAGTAAAGCATGTTATTTTTTCTTAATGCTTAGCATTAAATAGTTGCTGCTGTTACATCTTAATGTTATCTCATGTAATATTATGGTTATTAAACATTAATGTGTGTTAAGACAGTGTTTGATCACAAAAAGTTTGCTATTAAATATGGATTACCTCTGCATTTTCAACAATATAAAACCTTACTAAAGCAAATAGTAATAAAGAAAGTAATTATAATTTAGCATTTCATACAAATTTAGGAATTCTAACCAATGATTTTATGTATCCGTATGTTTCTAATTCCAAATTTCAATCAAATTTCAAACATTAACAAATAGCTTTAAATCATATAACAAATTATCAAAAATGTTACATGAAATAATATAAGTTGCTTATTAATAAACTTAAGTATTACTGAGGTAAAATAAAATCAATTTAGGGTATTGATTTTGAAGGCCCTTTCAAGTGATATATTTTTAATAATGTAGTAAAATTAATATTATAACAGAAGCTGCTAGTGAAATACTTCCAGTGCTTGGAAAGAAGTCTGAGGACTGGTATGATTTGGAATGGGAAATAATGAGTGAAAAGAAAAATTGAGCATTTAGATTTATAGTACAAAAGCACAACTGAAGTTTTGGTGGGAGATTACAAGGATATTATATATAGAAGACAGGAAAAGACTAATCAAACAGAACACCTAATGTGATGATATATATAAAGAAATAGAATATTTCAAAAAGCAGAAAGAATTTTATAAGTTTTACAAGATTTTCAACAATTTCATGAAGTTTTATGCTAAATTGTACACATGCAGTAACAAAGCCTCCTTAAAGATAAGATTGATGTACTCAAGAAATGGAGAGAACATTTCAAGACTGCTTTTGATGGAAAAGATGGTCTGGAAGAATTGAAAATAGTGCCAGGTGGCACAAACCAGAACCAAGAAGACGATGACATAGACCCACCATCTGTTGAAGTGGAGAGAGCAATGAAGAAATTAAATAACAGTTCGTCAGGACCTGATGGTATTAAAGTTAAGCTTTTTATTATAATGGAGCCTTAACTTATTAAAAAGATACATACTGTGATCTCCAATATTTAAACTGTGGAAAAATGACCCATTGAATGCGAGGATGGATATATATGTCCAATATTCAAGAAGGGAGACAAGTTTGAATGCAGCAACTATAGAGGAATTATCCTATTAAATACATCATATAAGATATTCTTTAATATCTTGGCTGAATGGCTTGGTGAGTATTCCAATAAAATAATAGAATTTCAAAAGGGTAGATTGACAACTGATCAACTACACATTAGAGAGATACTTGAAAAGACTAAAGAATATGGCATTGATACATCTCGCCTGTTCGTCGATTTTAAGACAGTTTATGGCAGTGTTGATAGAGAGAAGCTGTTGGAAGAAATGTTGGAGGAGGGAATACCTAAGAAATTTTGCTAACCTGATAAAGATTATTCTTAATAAAATGAAATGCAGAATTAAGCTGGGGATAAGCTTTCAAATGTTTTTTATACTCAAGCATTAAAACAATGCGATTCTCTTTTATGGCAGTTCTTTAACCCCAAACAGTTTAGCACATATGGTGTATGGGCGGTCTTTTTTCTCTTCTGCTTGTACTGTTTTGCCCGTATCTTTCCTATTTTTAATATAAAATTGGTTCTAAAGATGGCGATGATCCTAATTTAGATCTTTTAGTGCTTAATGTTTTGTCTGTATTTTACTAATATCTTGTTAATTATATCGACACAATCTATTTTTAATCTAAAATAATGACTACTGTGAGGCTACTTTCTTGTGATTTGGTCTGTGACTCAAAATTAGATTCCAAAATATCTGTAAACAAGTCTCGTAGTAGTGAGAGTTCATTAGACGACTCTGATACAAGTGATTCTGATAGTAGTACAGATGGCTTCAGTCAAGCAAGGTAATTTTTTGAAACTAATTGTAATAACCCTCCTCGTCTACCTCCTAGATTTGATTTCACTGGAAATCCAAAAATTAACTTGAATATCAATATTAGTAATAGCAAACTTCAGTTTTATCAAGCTTTCATATCGCAAAATTTGCTTCAAATGATTGTTTTAGAAACAAATAGATATACTGAATAATATATACAAAACAGTATAGTTCGTAAGCATTCCAGAAGCAAAAAATGGGTACCAACATCAAAAGTTGAAATACAAGTGTTTTTGCTTTGAATATTCTTCAGGAATTATAAAAAAGCTAGCAGTTGAGCAATATTGGAACAAAAGGTATTCTACATCTATGCCATTTTTTCCCAAAGTTATGATATATTGTCATTTCCACTTAATTTACAAATATTTACATTTTTCAAATAACAGTGAATTTGACGTAATGAGTGCCCAAAGTTAGCAAAAATATGGCCTGTGCTGAAACATTTAAAAAATCGTTTTCAAGAAATTATTACTCCTAAACGAGATGCTACCACAGACAAGAGTCTTATGTTGTTCAAAAGAAGGCTGAGTTGGAAGCTGTGTGTTCCATGTAAGGGATCACATTTTGGAATAAAAATGTACATGCTTTGTGAATCAAAGTCTGGATATGTATGTTCTGTGGTAATATGTATGGGAAAGGGAACTGTGTTTAATGACAGTTACAAACATTTGAGCAAATCGTCACAAGTTGTAATGACACTTATGCAACAACTTTTGCATAAAGGATACTGTCTGACAACTGACAATTTTTATTCATCACCCAAGATAGCAGAGATCCTCATTAGATGCTCTCTAGATACGTGTGGAACATTAGAAGTTCAAAGAAAGGAAATTCCTGAAGTCCTTTGGACAAAAAGAAAACACTTCAAAAAGAGCAAATTGTTGCTTTCCAAAGAGGAAAAGTGTGTGTTATGAAATGGATGGACAAAAGAAAAAAAAAATGCCATCTCTTATATCTACAATACATAACCCAGAAATGTTTCCAGTATCTACATTGAAGAACAAAATAAAACAAAAACCAAAGCAGTTATGGAATATAATAACACAATGGGTGGTGTAGATCAGATGGATCAGAACCTAAGTAATTACTGCGATAAAAAAAATGGGAGAAAATACTACAAAAAATATTTTTTCATCTTCTAGACATTTGTTTATGCAATGCTTATGTTTTATATAAAAAACATGGTGGTAAAGATACTAATTTACAGTTTTGACTTCATATTATCCATCGACTTATTGAAAGGTATGCAACAGTAGAAGGTAGAAAAGTCCTGAATATTTACCAAACCCACTAAGACTAACGGAAAGACATTTTTTAGATGTTATTTCCACCTACGGGGAAAAAAGCTAAGACCTGCGGGACAGTGTTATGTATTTTTACTGATGAAAATGGCGAAATAATTAAAGAGGCTAGATATTATGTTGGACTGTGCCTTTCCCCTTGCTTTATCTGTCTTTGAAAGCAGGTCTTTGAAAAAAGTGAGCAAAATTCTGTTTAGAGTAATTGTAAAAAAACTGTCAAGTAATTGTACTTTTTGTGCTTGCAACTGTTTTTGATACTTCCCTGTTAGTTAGTCAGTCATGTAGGAAAAGACAACTTACAGAGGAAACATTCTTATATTCATTTAAGTAAAAAAAAAGGTACTTTTCTGTTTGTCGGGCGCAAGCAAAAAATCGCCAAATAATGTAGAATTCTGCCATATTTCTTACAACCATAAGGGGAATTTTTGTTTGGGGCCATGTGCTCTATTCTCTGAATTCATTCAAAACAAAGCATGTTTTCCTTTCTTTCTTCTATCTTAATTTTTGTTTTAAAAAAATGATGAAAATTCTTCGCTGAATTTATGTGGAGACTGAGTAAATGATCGATTTTAGCAAATTCTCAAGGACATTGCCGTATTCTGAAAAAACTTATAATTATAAGCATTCTTTTTGGGTAAAACTGTTTTGCTTACAATTCATTAATATTTCTTTATAGTTGAACTTGTGGTTTTGTCATTCCCTTCACTTGGTGACTTGGCTCGCGTTTGGTTCACAATTGGCAACATTGGCAAATAGAAAAGTACCAAAAAAGTTATCCTAAATGCTTAAAAACATCAGAAATAGTTATTTTAATAACATTTTTCTGTTTAAAATTGTAAAATTAATGAAAAAATGCAATTAAAAAATGACAATGTTTTGATCAAATTTTCTGAAAAAATGTGGGTAACTGTAAAGGGGTTAACCTTGCCCTTGAAAAAGCATTAAGAAATGGGCATGCAAACACAAACTATCTCCACAAAGTTTGTACAACTGTTAGCGTATACAGATGATATAGAAGCATAGTGGGAAGAACAAGAACAGAGTTGAAGCTTTTTGTGCACTTGAAGTGGTAACAAAAGAGATGGGTTTGACTACCAATGAACAAAAGACAACACACATTTAAGTCAGTTTCAGACAGGAACTTGAATCAGGAACCACACTGACAATTAATAATTATATTTTTGTGGAGGTCTGTCAATTCAAATATTTAGGTGGAATTATAAATAATGAAATAATGCTCAAAATTAGAATCTACACACACATAGCTAATAGATATTACTGTAGTTTGAGAAATCAATTTAAAAATTCAAATTTATGAGCAGGAAAACAAAAGTACAACTATACAAGACCCATAGTTTTATATGACAGGGAGTGCTGGACAATGAGAAAACTGGATAAAGAAAACTTACTGAGATTTGAATGAAGAGTTTTTGGATTAGTGAAGGAAAAGGGGATCTGGGGAGAATACTTTACTATTTTGAATTACAAAGGAAATACAGAGAACCAAATTTGAAGTAATTACGGCTTCACAACTAAGATGGCTTGGTCATATATTCAGGTATGATGACAACCCAAGCAAATAACATTTTTGAAACTAGAAAGCAAGAGAAGAGGCACATCCCGTACAAGATAGCTAGACTATATAGAATAATGCTCTTGAAACATCGGTTAAATAGATAGAAAACAATAGTAATAAATAGGTCAAGATGGTTTAAATTAACTGAAACAGCCTTAGCCGGAAATTGGCTGTTGTGCTTATGAAGATTAAAACCATGCAATATGCATAATGTTAATACCATAATTAATGAAAAAATACTTAGAATGTGTGTGTGTAAATCACTATGTATAGTTAAAGGCTTGCCACAAGATGAGCTGCAAATGATTGTTCAGCCAATATATATTTACACTATTATCAAAACTATGAGTTATGTGTGTGTGAGATCAAAGTTATGTTTATTTGTAAGCATTGATAATCTTAATTTTTTTGTAAAAATGAGGGAGATTTAATTGTAATTTTTTCCAATTCCTACAAATAACTCTAACATTGCAGACTAATCTAGATGTTAAACTACAAATGAAAGATTTATAAATTTATGCAACATCTGCAAAAAGACTTTTTACTTCCAAATTATTTAAAAGTTTCTTTTTACGTTAGTGATATTTATGTATCTATCTCTATAGAAATATATATAAATAGATAAAATATATTTCTATATAGAAATATATTAAAGTATAAACTACACATTTACATCGTGACACAGATATCAGACAAAATTCAAACCCGAAATTCTTCAAAAATTTTAACGTAATACTAATCAAATTTAATAAAAAGTTATTTGTATAGAAAACTAAACTCAGTGGTGCAATAGCCCATGAGGATCAAGGCCTACTGTGCCCATCTCAGTATACATGACCTTGGGCACTGAGGTGCATGAGCAGATGTTCTGATCAGGTGGTCAATCTGACGTGAAACTCCCAATGTTTAGTTCCCAGGCAAGCTTGGTACTCATTTATCGACCTACTGAAGGTATGAGTCCACCTTGTCCAGTTCATGATTTGAACCCCAGGCCTGTAGTGTGGAAGTGCGATATGCTACCACTGGGCTTCTATTATAGAGTTTATGTAAAATAAGATAAATATTTTTTTGCTGTTTTAAAAAATCATTTGATTTTTTCAGAATTTTCTAATTTTAGTTTTCTAAAATTATGAAATACCTTTTCTTACATATGGATGGTGATACTATTATTATCTGGGAGTTTGGGGGATGTGATTTATATAATTCTTTGTCAGCTTTAAAAATATTTAAAATACCAATGAAATCCCTCAATTTTCTTACTGAAATTTTATTGGTATTCTTAATAATTTGGATAAATTTTTTTTGTATACCTCAAATTATATTCATGTCTTCCTGTATTGCTGCTCTCTTGAATCTGATATTTGTTCATTCATTTTGTGCTGTAATTATTCCACATTTAGTTAAATTGGGTATGTGATATTGTCATTTATATAAAATTGATTTTAATATTCTAATCTGATTCTTTGGATATCTTTGCAGTTTGAATTTTTATTTCTGTATGCTTTCTGATGTCAATAGCTCTTTTGATATTTATGTATTAGCCTGTTGACCATTTTTGTCAATTATAATTTGCCATCAAATTTCGTAACATTCTTTAGACAACGAAAAAATGTTTTCACATGTTCAAACATAACTGTTGGGTAAATTCTTCAAAATCTTCCTGATATCTTGGCACAAGTTCTTCATAATCTTTTCCAGTTAACTGGTTTTCATGCTAATGCTGTTTTTTTTAAACTGTGCTCAATTTAAATTATTTTTGACGTGCCTGTTCTGCAAATCAAAGCCTTTACTTTTTATGCTTTGCATTTAATGTTAATGTAATGAATTAAAAATATTTAACTTTTACTTTTTAGGTTAAACGAAAGCTTGATTTAATGCCTAGAGAGAGAGATTGCATAGATAATGCTAGAGTAAAAAACAAGCCCCATGCAAAAAAGAAAATTGTTCCAGAAAGAGTTAAAGGTATGCTTTTATTAAAGTTAATTTTTATGATTGGTTTTATTTGTAGTGTGTGTTCAAACTGTTCTTTGCATAAGTATTCTGGAAATTAATTTTTGCATCTTTTATTCTGAATCAGTAAATTGCTTTACATTTTCCTAATCTTGTTTTTCTTTATTAAAAATTAGCTTCTTAAGTTTGATTTTGAAACAAATTTCATTGCTTTCCTGCATTTTATTGCATTGATATTGTGTTCCATTTGCTATACATTTATAATTATGTGTTCTGGCATTAGCAAATCACCAGCTGGGGAAAACTGAATCCCCATTAATAAGAGGTACCAAAGTAACTTTTCTCTCAATGTCTTCTGCTTTAAAACTTCCCTTTTTTTATTGAAGGTTTTTTATCAGGCATGTGACTTTTTAAAAATGTTTCTGGTATCTTGCTTAGGTTTAAAAAAATTCATAACATATAAAAGTAATTACCATATTTACTCGAATTAAAGCAGCACCCCAAATTCTCAACAAGTCTTTGTGGAAAATGAAAAATTGTGTAAAATATTTTAGAACCAGTAATTTCTCTAATTGCCCCATCCTATGCATTTTTTAAAATTTTGGCTCAGTTTTCAGTAGTTTTAATATTGGAAAAAAAGTGCGGCTTAGATTTGAGTAAATACGGTAACTTTTGTTTGAAAATTATAAATAAAATTTAAAAGTTCCTTTAAAAGTTAAAATTTAAATTAATTAAAAAATTTAAAAGTTAAAATTTTCTTATCAAAAAATGTGATCTCTGAAAGAATATATATTAAGATAGTCTCAGAAGTAACTGATCTCATGTGTTTAGGCTGCTACAGAATATTTCTTGTAATATTTCTGAATGATCTCATTTCCCTGTCTGCTTTTCATTGTACATGCATAACTCACTACCATATGCAATCCACATGCTTAAAGCATTGTGTAAGTATTTTCCTATGAGCTACTTTGAAAAGTAACATGTCAAGAAAAGTCTGTATCAATGCTTATATCTGTAAGATATAAATAAATCCAAATTTTTGTTTCTGTATAAAAAAATTTTTATTAGTGGCCATCTTATCTCATAAGATGCATTTTTCAGAACAATAGCAATTGAATGGGTAAGATATGTTCAATATTTACTTAATTTTTCTGTTTTTCACAACTAGTTTTTCTAATTTATTCTCACAAGATGAGTTATCAAGATGAAACACATCTTTCCTGAGGTTTGTTTTTGTCATGATTTCACATCTACAATATAAATATATTCATTAACTATGCACTGTTCAGAAAAATCTAGAGATTAGTTTTTAATATTTATTCTTATTGCTAACAGTTAATTCTTGGAAGTTTCATTCATTTGCTCTTGGTTTAACTAATGAGAAAATTGAGTTATTTAAGAATGTTTTTTTGCGAAATCTAAATTTTTTAATATAATTTTGATTGACCAGATTAGCCTTTTTAACTTTTGCTTTGGAAGTAACTGTTAACAAATAAACTGTTTCTTTAACTTATCTTATAATCCAGTGTGTAATGCACACTTTTAATACAAAAAAATGTGAATGGAATTCCTGGGTGTGCATTATACGCTGGGTATAAAAATGATAGCTTTAAAAATAAAGAAAAGAATATCATATTAATAGTAAATACATTTCAACATATCAATTTGGCCTCCTTTTGTAGGTGTTTTTTCACCTTCCAACATCCGTATATTCTCTTGTTTTAATTTTGCTTTGACAGGTTTACTGGTACACACATCTGAAGGTTAAACTAATGGTGTTGATCTGCCTGGGTTAACTGCCATCTCTGTTTTGCACTCACTCAGCAATTTGTTCTTATTCATTTGATGGGATCTCAACATGTCCCAAGCTAAACGATTTTCTGAATTCTTTGATACCTGGATGCTTTATTCACAATTATTCTAATTTCTTATTCACATTTTTATGCCATTTTCGTCCATCTGTCCTCGTGCACATGGATGTAAACACCATTTGGGAAATTAGATTTTGGATTCAGGTTTCTGTGTTCGTTCTTTTCGGGTTTAATGTTGTATTGTTTGCTAATCACAGAAGAGCACTACAGTGAAGTAAGATATTTTGTGATCTGCTGTTTTTATGTGAACTGCTTTTGTCAAAAGATAAGAGCATTGCACGTGTACATTTCAGGTTTCTTTGTAAAAAAAAGATGTGTGTTATACGATGAATGCAACTATAAATAGTAGTCTAAAAGTGTAGGTGCACATTAACCCATTAATGCCCAACTTAATTTAAAATTGAAATTTTGTTAATAACTTTTAAAATTATGTTCTAAACACTTAAATTAAATATAATATGCAATTAAACTCCTCATCATTAATTTAGGATTCGAGGTAATTACTGTCCTATAAATAGGGCTGGGGGGATATGGAATTTTTTTGAACCTTAGTTTCTCCTTTTTTTTTGTTACTTGATTCGTTTCTGTTTCCAAAAAATTTTGAACTTTAATATAAAATAAAATAAAACCAAATAAATTTGACTTTTTTTATTAAGTTTAAATATTCAACATGGTAATTTGGAAACATTTTGTACATAGATTACATTACATTTCATGCAAAATGAAGTTTTTTCCCGAACAATTTTGCAATTGGCGTTGTCTTTGTTTTTTCTCTTTTACCAATTATATATGGCCAACTCCATTAAAATTAACATGTTTATTTCCTTTTTTGAGATGAAATTGATAAAATGGTCTTTTTTTTTGTACTGTGTTGCCTTTTTTAGATAAGCATTGCAATCGTCTCCGTTTTCTTTGATACTTGTTTTTTTGCATTTACCATGTTGTAAAAAACCCGGGTATTTACAACAGCCATGTTCAGGGGTTAAAATTGGAATGCTTTTTTTGACGTTTTATGGTATGTTTCTCTAAAGCCAACCCGAAAATCTACACCCCCCATTTTTTTTGTTATAATTGCTTCGAGACATGGCTGTTCGATTTTTTTTTTTTCATTTTTTTTCCTTTTCGCTTTGAAACAAATGTTAGTGGCTCAATTATGTCAAAATTTATGCCCGGGGGTAAAGCATTTTTATATTCCATTTTTCTGCAGTAATTTTTTTTTTTTCACATCAAAGTAGAAATC
Organism: Trichonephila inaurata madagascariensis; assembly: GCA_019973955.1. Classification (NCBI taxonomy): domain Eukaryota; kingdom Metazoa; phylum Arthropoda; class Arachnida; order Araneae; family Nephilidae; genus Trichonephila; species Trichonephila inaurata. The sequence goes on along the minus strand of BMAV01015736.1, from coordinate 1,015,449 downwards.
ATATGAACCGGCTGTCTTTTTTAAAGTAGAATCAATTTCAAAGGGGACAATGCTGTATTCTGTCATTTTTTATTCTTGTTTAAAAACCCCCTGTTTCTTAGGTCAACTAACAAATTATTGGGAAATTAAAAAAAATTTTCAAAATACTTATGACTCTTGGGATCAGTAACTGGCTGAAGCATTTATTTTCCCTTTGAGGGTTTCCCAAGGGCTCTTTTGAAGAAAACGGTAGAAGTAGTATGACAACTTCCTTGCCCCAATACAAATCAAAATTGTAGCAGTAGCCATTGTTCTTATATAATGACCACATCTTATACCCAAATTATATGTGTTTATCTTTAATGTATTGCTTGAAGTAATGATGACCGTAATATCGAATAATCATTTCATCAATAGATAAATCTTGTAAAAAATTTCCCCCTTTCTGAAAATTTGTGTTCATTTCAGTAATTAATTTTCAAATTTTAAAAAACTCTGTCATTTGTTTGGGACTTGGCTTAATATTATTAGCAAAATGAATAATAAATTTTATTTCTAAAATATTTGTTTCTAGTCGGGGTTTTTCTAAGGCCATTTTTTACTGACCAATGGCGTTCACGATAGTGTATGATATCCAGAAAAAAAAAAACTGATAAATTTTTTTAATTCTTCACTTGTTAAGGAAAACTCTGGTTTGTTTTCCATTTTTTGGGCGTATTTTTCTTTTTTAAATATGTAAATATTTGGAACAAAAATTCTTAAAAAACTTCTATGGGATAGCCCCTCTTAATACACAGCTTTTAAGGGGTTTTTTTTTTGGGCATTACTTTTTATCAAAAATTAAAATTTGGGGGTTTTTTTCCAATCTGATTTAATTTTTTTTTTTCCCTTTCTTGTGTATTTGATCCTGATTCGGAATTTAAAGCTTTTCTTTTGTTTGATAAATCTTTCTCTCTTATCATCATGGCAAAAAAGGTACAGAAATTTCAATACTAATTCAGCGTCTCTTACGATAGGTCAAAGTTTCAGTGTCATAAAACCTTCTTCATCTTTTCATCACTTCAGATGGGAAACAATCATTTTGGACTCTTAATTCCTCAAAAATAGATATTCTACGGGTTTTCCCCGGCTTTTTTTTTTTTTCCCAACATCTTGACACCTAGAAATAAACTAAATAAGAAAATTTACGAAACTGCCCAGCGTCCTATTTTTAGAACAGTGTTTTAAAATTTTTTTTAAAACTAATGAAAGTAAAAAAAAATTCTAAAAAGTTCGGATTCTGTTTAGAATATCAAATATAAGTTCTGAAAAATATTTAAACTTCCCTTAAAATTTTTACGATTAAAAAGAAATTCAACAAGAAAAATATGAAAATGGGGTTTAATGTCTGCATGGCTGAAAAATGCTTCCATCTGGTCCAAACATGCTTAAGTGTAAATGAAATCATTACTCTTCAGGGGGTAGAAAAAGAATAGGCAAAATATTGAATAGCTTTATTTATAATGGTGAAAATGAACTGTCCTATAAATATGACGCTGGGCGGAAATGGGTTAAACAGCAGTTTATATGGTATATTATACACAAATTTGTAATATAGGTATGTAATATTTGTAATATAGTATGTTTTTGTGTATTTCTACAATTATGTACTCAATCAGCTAATTATTACTTTTAATTTAATTGGAAGGAGTGTGTAGTTTTATCTTACAAGCAAATCATGTTCATTGGACCTGAATGTGGGAGCATGGTTAAAACTCCTGATTGATGAATTGGAACATTTTTTCAGTTGAGCTATCATTTGGTGCTGATCTAGAAAATAAAATCTGCATAAGAGTAGTATCTATTTGGCATACACTGTGTATTTGTTAATCATATGTAATTTTTAGAAGAAATGTGCTCTGCATTATGAATTAGGCAAACTGTTTTTTCCTATTTCACTTATTTCTTTGGAATCAATTTGTTATGCTATTCTTCAGAACGCCCTTATTGTGCAGTTTTGAAATCATACCAAATGAGATTTTAGCACTGAGTAATTTTCAATCAAAGATGACAGTCTAGCATTAATAACTCCCCATGTAAATCATTAAATAGCTTATTCGTGATGTGTTTAAAAATGGTAAATTTGCTTAGATTTAATAAAAAGTTAAAATAAGCTGAAATGTACATACTTTTTTTTTTGTGTGAGAACAGCATGGAAAAAAAGGAGTTCTAGAATTAAAAAAAAGGAATATGAAGAATTTAGATATACGAGGAAAAAAACTAGGGAAAAATATGGAAAATGGAATGTAAACAAAAAATGAAAAAATAAGTTAAAGAAATTGAAGACTTCAGATTCAAGAATTTACTATCAGGGAAAAAATAATAAAGATTGTTTGCGGAATGTTGTGAATTGTTATGAATCTGATTCCTTGACACACTCCTCTTCAGAATAATATGCCAATCAGTTCAGCCCTGTTATTTCAATGAATTTGAAGAAAGATCCTTATTTTTGATGAAAAACAAATTTTCCTTTACAAAACTTCTTTATCTGAATACATCAGGTAACCTCAATAGTACTGGTAGGAGTGCTAGTCTCAGAATCAACAAATTCAAGTGAATGTTTAATGTGGAATTTAAGTTCAAAACATCTTTCACTCAACCTTTCAAAAGATTTCAAACAATTCATTAACTGTTCATTAATTAAAAGCCAATTAAAATTCATTAATTAAAAGTCAATTAAAATTCATTAATTAAAAGTCAATTAAAATTCATTAATTAAAGTCAATTAAAATTCATTAATTAAAAGTCAATTAAAATTCATTAATTAAATGTCATAATTAAAATTTATTAATTACATGTCATAATTCAAATTCATTAATTAAAAGTAACAATTAAAATGCATTAATTAAGTCATAATTCAAATTAATTTATTAAAAGTAAAGTGGTAGAGATATTTGAAATTTGTTGCCAGCAAAAAAAAAATTATGCCTGATGAATTTTTTTATTCTTACAGTGCGCATTTGCACCATAAAATCCACAGTAAAACATACAACTGTCAAATTTTTTACCCTGACTGTAAATAATTTTCATTTCTCTGCCACATTTATCACATTTCATGATGACCGAAATCTTAATAAACAATCAACAAAAGGTCCAAGCTCTTAGAAAACAAAATAGACTAAAGGTACAAATTCAGTAATCCTTTTCTTCCATTAAAGTTAAAAGCAAAACCAAGCCCTTATGTTCTTTTAAAAAAAGGTCCTGATACTCACTAATAGTGTTCGAAACATCTTTGCTGCTTTTCATCTTCTGTTGTTCAAACAATCTAGATTATAAAAAAGTATAAAAATGGTAAAATTAAAGAAAAAAAAATTGAATTAAAATAGTCTGAAATTTTAATGTGGTTACCACCATAAAAATAAATCAGTAAAAATTAACTAATAATTCGTAATCACAGTGGCAACCACATCAAATGATAAAAAAATCAAGGTAACCATATTGTAATGTTATTGCCCAACTTGTCGAACATCATCTACATGGGGTACTTGCATGCTATCATATTGACTACCATTTGCATACTTATGTACTATTGCTACCATATTGGTGACATTGAATTAAAACTGCATGAATTCTAAAAACGGAATGCACTGACAGGAATGTGGAGTGCACAATTGGAAAAATACTATGTTAAAAATATTAAGTAATTATAAATGAATAATCAATAAAAAAAGAATAACTAATTTTTATTATTTAATTTATTACTAATTTTATTATTACATTTTATCATTAAAGAATTCTGTAAATCCCAGATTCGCATTTTGGTATTCAAACTTGCCATATCAACAAATGGTTAGAATGGTGGCAAGCGGAGTAATGTAAAACAAAGCAAATGGTTGCCAATTTGGTGAGTTATATTGAAATTTGGCATTCTTACAATAGTATGCAAGTACCCAACTTAGTGCATAGTGTATTGTAATCAAATTAGTATTATTTTTTCTCTATTGGTTATAATTAAGCTTTTGAAGCATAGTTAAAATCAGGAATTTTGAGATATATTCGAATGAAAAACTTCATTAAAAGGCATTTTAAGATAAAAAAAACTATTCAATGTTTAAAAAGTAACTAAGATTAGCAAATTAAACTGATTTGGTCTGAATCAGAATGATTGTGCTTTGTAATTGCATGAGAAGGCTTCATTCTTCCTAAAAAAATTGTCAAGAGTAGAAATTCCCTACTCTTTAGTTGATTTACATGAACGATAAAAAGCATATACATGCAAGTATCTTTAATTTTCTCTCCTCTCCCAAAGGATATAGACAAAATATTTCCTGGCACACATAGGGTGATAGAAATGTCCAAGACACATGTCAACTGTATGTTGTATACATGCAATGTGTTCAATGATGTTCATTTTCAAGTTGCTTAGAGGCTTTGTAACAAAAAGTAATTTTGGTGAAAGCATCTTTATGCTTGAAAAGATGGATTTGTAAATGGTGATAGTGATTGCTGAAATAATTTATAGCCAAAAAGTTATGAAATAATGTAAAAAGATAAAGTTATAAAAGTGGAATAGTTGCAATATTCCAATACATAAAGTTACTATTTAATCATTAATGTAGAATTTTCCATAGCAAATTTTGATTTTTCCTTTAGATGAATATAAATAAATATATATAGTTTCAATTGTTCCTTGAATAGACAAAGTTTGAAGACCACTAGTGTCAACAATAAAGATCTCAATTCTTGAAAGTGAATGGTTTCATTATTCGCGTCATTTGGAGTCAGTTGTATTGGATACAATAAACTTCGCCAATATGTGGGAACAGCATTTTTAACAGATTTGGAGAATAATGTTAATGGAAAATGCTGTTACTGCTGGGTTTTACTATATTTATCGCGACTTTTTTAAAAATTTGCATAAAATTTCGAGTTATGCATTTTTTGGAAGTAGGGTTTATATAGTTAATATTAAAATTAATTTTTCTTTGAGAACATTTCAGATAATATTTCTGGATTCCAGCAAATGCCTACTAATTAGATTCTTCTTTCCCTCCTCCATTCTATTACCCTCCCATTTTTTTGCCCCCTCGATTCTTTTGTTTGAAACATGATTGTAAAGAATTGTATATTCCTATACCATTCTCTGTAGTTTAAAAAGTGTTAATAATGCGGTTTTTGTTTTACGTATAAGTTGTAATGTGAAATAAATTTTCCAAGTTATTTTAAATTTAAACGTTTACTTTGATATTAAAAATTTTGGTACTCAAAAATATATTTCTAATTTGACGGAATTGGATTTAAAAATATCTTATTTTTTTTAGTGTCGACAATAACCAGTGTATTTTGAGAAGGTTTATTATAAAACAATACAAATTTTATCAAACTGAATACACTGGCTAGGAAAGATTGATCTAGTATTTTTGGAACACTAATAAAGTAATTGGAAGAATTGCAGCTGATTTTCTTTGACTAAATTAATTTCCATTTCTGATTGTTGTCGCTCTTCGCAAGTAATATAACCTTTTATCTTCATAAATTAGAAAATCATTTAATGAATCAAATCAAATTCTTTACGAGCGTACCTAACTTTATATTTTGTTCCTGTGGATATCGTTTAGGTATCAGACTACTTGCGACAACTTTTTTTTTTAAAAAAAATGGAGATATGGAGATTTTTTTGTGGTTTCTAGATTTATTTAGTACACCTTAAGAAAATAAGGCTAAAATTATAAGAAAAAAAATATAAATTATTACTACTAAAATGGGAAAAAACAGGTAAAAATTGGCACAAAATTACATAAACGGGGCCCGCTCTGTACAAATAGTAAATGAACAAATTCTCAATTTTGATGTATTACTTTGTTATTCATTTTTGAAGTGACCTTCAGGATAAGAGATATTTTAATTTTTACAAAAACTAGAGCACTTTATCTTAGTTGTTATATGAAATTGCTTAAAAAAAACTGATTATATTCACATAACGAACTGTAAATTTTGTAATAAAACAGTGATTGATAAATCTGAAGGTCAAAACACTTCTACTGTTATACAAAACATACACAAAAAATTTCAGCAAATTATTTTAAAACTTTTAAGCAATCGCTGTCCCCGTTTGAGTTTTCGAAAAAAAAAACACATTTCGAATAAAACGCATTTTAAAGTTTGACATCTTATGTAAAGTTACGGCGTTTGCTTTTACTAAAACATTTGTAGTTTTTGTTCTAGTGAATGGAAAATAAAAATCTTGGTATTTTTATACAGCTAATAAAATTGTCTATAAAATAAAATCAAAAAAAAATTGTCAATTTTTAAGAAAAATCATGATTTTAGGGTAGTCGGATACCTTAAATATTCAATATCTAATAAAAGAGCTGGAAGAAAGTAAAAGAGCAGTAACTGGAAAAAAGAAGAGGGGCAAGGTCTTTTATTAACACATACGCAAAGCATATACATTTTCCGCCTTAAAATGATCGGGTTAATTACACCGGTTTATAGTTTTCGTTCCAATTGGAAGGCATAGGGCAAGAGAGTGAGAGGAAATGGTTCAATGTTGATAAAAATTAAAACGCTGTCCGTTGCTTTTATAACGGTCAGTCAGCGTAGTGAATATGAAAAAAGGGGAGGGGGAAATAAATTTTAATGTGTCATATATATTTTCGGAAATGCTTCTTCTACCACTCACGCATAATCAAGGTTACTTATATACACGTGTCACACGTTAAAGTTCAATAACCTCGGTAAATATTTCTTGTTTACGGAAAAGAGCACCATAATTTTACAGAAAAGCTTTTCCCCCACATTTGTTTATCAAGCTTCCACGCAAAAAAAAAATTCTGGAAGACATTGAAATTAAATGAGTGGGTAAGGAAAGAATTATATATGTACACATTTATTTTGATTTAAAAATATTTAGATTTTTTTGCCTTTTCAATTTCAAGTGCGAATGGTATTAAAAATTACCTGGATCTTTTTGTGTGTGTTTGTTCATGTAATAAAAGGGAATTTCGGTTGACATGTACATAGTCTAATATGGCATGAGCTACAACAGCTAGTATTACAATGGTTAATGAGCTTGTTTCTTGTTAACGTTATATTTATGGGTTTCTCATTATATATGCGAAATAAATTTGACCAAGCCTCTCCCTTTGAAATTCCTTTTTGTCTTCAGGCTTTTCCAATAATCACTGCAATATTTGAGTCAGTACACTTAACATTGTTAATCAGAAACTAAGTCGTTAATTAGAAACAAATCGTTATCTCCCATTCATCTTTCTGTATTTTAATTATTCGTGGTTGTTTCTTGGAGTTATAAAATCTGGCCTCATTCTCTTTAGAGAGTTCTTTCCCCTTTTCCGGGGCGCTTTACTTTTTAGAGTTCATTTTTATTCGCATTTATTTTATTGGAGTATTGATTACATTTTAATGTCTGATTTTATTTAGTACTAGCTGGTTATATATATATATATCTATCTATCCGTTCTTCGCACGGGTGAATTGAAAAATTAAACAATACAGATTGAAGGATAAAGGAGTTTTTAATGAGTTAATTTTACGGGAATTGTAAATTAAACAAAAAAAAAGCTTTTTGCATATCTCAGCTAAATAAAAAAACATGTTTGCTTAATTTTAAGTCTGTAGATATAACAGCTGATAAAAAGATTTTTTTTTACATTTATAACGCCCGTAACTCTGGTGTGGGTCGATTTTTGAAAACCCCTTCCTTCTGCTCAGCAAAAATAACACAATGTTTCAAATTTTGTGTAATAAACTCTTAAAATAGTGTAAATAATTTGTGTCTGGATGTGTAATATGTTAATATTATAAATCTCTATATGCAATATTGAATTTATTGAACAATCTCTCTGTATACAATATTCAATTCAATGAAAAGTCTCTCTATATACAATATTAAATTTACTGAACTATCTCTATATACAATAGTCAGTTCAAAACAGGTCTAAAAAACAGTAGGATGAAACGAATCTGCAAGCAGGGGGACGCGTGACCTTTGACACTGTCGATGGGGTGAGGACTGGGTTGGATGAAACAAAGCCGCGCAAGCAAGGGGTGAGAGGGATGCATGACCTTTGACACTGTCGATTGAAATAAATGATCTCTATTTGAAACGGATATTGTTCACCATTTCATTGGTTTTAATTTTATTTCGCAGAACGCTAATTCCCCTATAATAAAAGTAGCCTAAGTTATTCCTTATAACATTAGCTATCTGCCATTGAAAGTTTCGTCAAAATTGATCCAGCCGTTTCAGAGATTAGCCGGAACAAACAAATAGACAAAAATTTTAAAAATTGATATTTTCGTATAAGTACCTTATATACTTTTAAATGCATTTAGTAAAAAGCTGTTAATTTCAAATTACAAACAGACACTTCATTTTTATTTATATGTATAGATTATTTTATGCAAAAGACATTAAGCGGCCTTTTTTCTTCTCAAGTATATGAAATTCTCTATCTTGAAATGTATAGTTGGTGTAAAAAATGTATTATACAACATAACGTATGTCTTAATTTTTTTTTAATAAAAAGAAACTTTTTAGTACGATCTAAATAAGAATAAATGAACTTAGTCTAAAACAACAACAAAAAAAACAACACATGCCTCATAGAATATTTAAGAGAAAATCGATGAGATTGAAGGTAAGCTAGCACTACTTGTCCAAATTGTGTGTTTCGCAAGGTAAGCCTCGTATAGTACCTACCCTGCTCCCTTGCACTCGGATCTTGTTGCGTTAGGTAGCCGCGCGGTGCAGCAGCTGTTGGTGTTCAAATGTCTGAAACCCGTTCAGAACCGTGATTACATGTATGTGATCGCATTATTCTCCCTCACGCCCGCTGTAACATATGTGATCAATGTTTGCGAGTCTTGAGACCCGTGCGATTTTAAATCTTACCGTTTTATTTAATTTCTTAAAGGACACTAGATAGTAGTTAAAATTCGCGTTATATTTTCGAATAATGTTACGCGCATGCGCTGACCTACAATCTGCTTTAGATTCTAAGGTTTTTTTTTTTAATCAGGGAATTTTTTGTGCCTGTAAACACAACTGCACTCGTTCGATTCTTTCGGTAGGATTGGACAGTAAAGGACTAAAATGCGAATAGAGCTTTATGTCTACTAAAATGTTATTTTATGTTTTCGGAATCGTAAAATTACGAGGTATGGCAATTAAGTAACGGGATTGCGCATGGCGTATGCGTTATTTCCGGTGAAAGGGGACGAGGTTTGAATGTAATTGATCTTGATGTTTCCTGTGCAGATGGTTGGAAACAATTATGAATGTGCTGAATTAAAGGATGGATAAAGGATTTGGCTTTCTCAGTTGATATTACAAGTCATCTTAATAAACTTAATATTAAAATTATGTTGTTTCAATTGTTTGATAATATTAAAAATTATTACTTTGGTGAAAATAAATAGAAAAAAAGAAAACTTGTCTAACTTTGAAAGCTGTGAATATCTATTGATTAAATCCAATAAATCAATTGACTGAGTAGGTTTACTAAATTAAATTATTAGAAATGGAATTATAGATCAAAAATTTTCAGATTTTAAAAGCCGTAAATTACAATTTCGCACAAGTTGGAATTCTAAGTTTTTTTACATATCTCTCAGTAGATCGGTTTCCCAAAACTTATCGTTTGTTATGCGAATAATGGCTATGTTCGCACATGCGCGGAAACATTTATGCGGATAATTACTTTCTTCAATGAAAAATAGCGAAAATTCAAAAAGAACACGATTAACCAATCAACTTTTATCGTCAATTTTAAAAATTGCCCCTGCTCAATATTTTCATTCAAATCTTTATAACTTGCTTTGTGTGTGTGGGGGGGGGGGAATACCGATGTGTAAATGTCTTCTAAAAAGTGATGTTGAATTCTTGCAAATTGAAATTACAATATTGAATTTCTTACAATAATTTTTATTTTCGTTTTTTTTTTTATAAATATAAAAACTATTTATAGCTGAAGTTTAAAAAATAACATAAATGTAAAACAACTACGTGTGTACAATATTAGCTTTATATTGTTTTTTTGAAAATTGAAAACTTATAATAAAATAGACCATGTGGCCCGTAATATCATATGAGTTTGACATGCCTGGCTTAGAGGATCAGTACATTAGAGATGGCTTGTTTTAATGGTATCGGTTTCATCGCAGTTTTTTTGTAGAATGGTGTGTGTGGGGCGGGGGATTGCGAATTAATTCTTGATGAAAATACAGTGAAGATCGTTTATATATATATAACACAAAACTGAAGGGAGTGAAATATTTTTTCTCATTAAAAGAATTTCACATTTGTATAGTTACGTGTGTATTTAATAAAAACTGTGCAAACATTTACGTAATTTGCTCATTTTTTTCATTATTATTGATGAAGTAGAGTTAGCAATATTCTATTCAGATTTCCGATTTTGTCTTCTGTTTTTGATCAACAGCCTTCAGAAGCTCCATCTTCATTTTAAGCGAAATAGCCCGTTTGCTTTCCCCTGATCTTTTTGCCGTTGTGCTCGTAATTTTTTTTTCTAAAATGGAAAAAAATAATACGAACCAAACTCACTGATTTTTACTCGCACTGCTTTTTCCTCAACGAATTTCAAAGCGAAATGATGAGAAATGAGATGTTTTTGTGTAGCTTTTGTAGGGATGGAGGGTGAAAGTAACTTAAGTAAAATTGGCTTGTGTCACTGGCTATTTCGGGTGTATTTTAAAGTCAAGTTAGCCTCCTTTCTACGAAACATGTGAAACCATCCCTTTCATTTCACACCCCTCCTAAATCTAGCCTGCATGGCTGGTGTTTTCTATATTGTTCATTCCCAGAAGGGAAATCTTTTCGTGTTAAGAGGAAAAAAAACAACGAAAATACATAGTGTTTTGTGGGGACATTGTATTATTTTGTGTTCACCAATATTTTTCGTTTTAAGCGTTTTCGCAGTAAATGTATTACACTGTATATGGCTTAAATCAGTATTTCTGAAAAGAAAAATGGATTTATAAAGTTTCTTGTTTTTATTTAATAACTTTAACTATTTTCTAAGATATGTTTTTCACTTTAAGTATGTTTAGATATCTTGCTTTTTTTTATTTGGTCAAGACTGCTGGATTTCATTGCAGTCATGAAAAGCAAACCTGTTTCATAAATTTTTCTTTCGTCAATCATTAAAGAGTGTTACTCTTGATTCATTTGATTCGTTTTTACAGGAGAAAATATGTTCAAAGCTGCATCCGAGGTGTAGAGGATTGAGGCTGATAACTTTTTTTTGTATTTGTGGAAAAGTTGGATTTGGAAATTTTTTTTTCTGGGTTATTTTCGAATTTATTTTGAAAAAGTACATTCCCAGTTTACTAATTCTGCTTTTATAGAATTTAAGTAATTCTGTAATGTCTCATTTTTTGTTTTAGACCTTCCAATTGTAGTGAATTTGGTTTCAATACTGAGTAAAAGTTACCGAAAGACATTTAATTTCCTATTGGCCTGGTATATGGATTTTGTAATAACCATGAAATTCATGGAGGCCCTTTCGGTAGTAGTACGCTTGTTTTACAAGAATTTAAAATGAGTTTATTAATATGGGGGATCGATTTTTATTATTTTTTTCCCACCAAATCATTTATGAATAGAATGTTAACTGCAATATTTTAATTGCGGATTGGTCATGGTTTCGAACTAGTGGCCTTGTGTTGTTGAGTCCGGGGCTCATGTCATGGTACCACTAAAGACCCGCAATATAGAGGGACTGATGTACGTTAAATCTATTGTGGTTCAAAACCCAAACCTTGGTGTGGAAGTTTGAAGAGTGGGGTTTCTGTTCAGTTACTTGACCGTGATTAAAAATTTCGAGGTCCGTCCCCAGTAGCCCTCGTGTTGCTTCGAAGTGCAATGTTAATAAACAATGAATCAATATCGTAACTAGTATCTGTAATTAATAGACTTTGAATATTAATCTGATCACATTAATTTTTAGGATAACTTAGCTTTTATTTTGTTTCATTCTCGTTTTTGTCTATCACATTTTCGAACTATGTTCAGAAATCCTAAAAATATTCAGGTTTTCCTCCGTATTTGTTTACACTAATTTTGGAAGTTGGATTTGTTGTGTCCGTTTATTCATTGTTATTGGTGGTATAACTTTGTTCAAAATAACCAGATTTTTTTCTATTATATTTTATTTAATAGCTACCTGTGCATATTCATTTGTTTTTAAACACCTATTTAATTTTGTAATGTTATTCAGTGTTGTTCCTTATATTCCTGATCATTGGTTACTTCAATATTAAGCTTTTCATAATCATAAATACTGTTTTCAATTGTAGTCTAATCCTAATTGATTTTTTTTGTCAATTAATTACTCACGATAAACTTTTTAACTTTTGCATCAACTTCAGAGTCGTATAATTTTAACATGTCACAGATCTTATTAATTTTCTATTTTTGTGTCACAATAAGTTGCTTTTTTTTTCATTTTATTCTCAATTGTTCTATAGTAGCTAAGATTAGGGTGTATCAGCGTAGACATCTTCGTCACGTGACTGAGGTTCAAAATTACGAGGTCCATTGCCAATAGCTTTGTTGACAATCCACAATAACTCCACAATAATAGTCCTGGCCCATCTCTACAGTGCAGGAGATCCAGGGCTCTTCAGACGGCATTGGCGCGCTTTAGAAGCGGTCACCTGCGTGGTATGACCTTTGTTCAGGGGGTAAAGTCTTTCTTTACCTGTCTCTGCTCTCTCCTTGCTTCTGCTCATCTTCTGAACTGCAGGTGAATTTCCCTGGGACAGTTATTTGGGGATCAAGACCTGGCTTGTGAGTTTATTATGCAGAAAGGTCAAATGGACTTGGTGTAGGCTTTCCTGTTCCAAGAGGATTGGAAACAACATGTCTACTCCTTCATACATTCTTCATTTGGTAGCAGAATTTGTGGCAGATTTAGCAATACTGGCCCATTAGGTCGAATCAAAAAGCGTCGACAAATGTTGCAATATACGGTCACTAGTGAAAATCTTTCCTGGCGTGTGTCAAACTACAGTCTTCAGTCATGCTCGAAAATAATTTATAAATATGCTGTATCGTTCCCACACAAGTGCAATTATAATATTATTGATTGTGCATGCATTGAAATAATATTGTTTACAATTTGTAGTATTCATTTATTTTGTGGAGGAAAAGGACTGAAATTTATATGTGTGTGATCTATTTACTACAGAAGAGAATAAATACAGTGGAATATTTCAGTCTAATATGTAAGTACCATAAAGACTTAAGTTTTGCAGAACAAGACCCATTTCAAACCTGTATGACAGCATTTAGATTCTTGTATGGCATATTCTTTGTGAAGAAGATACATTTGTCCTGATTTTGATTGCAATTACAATGTTTTTGGGCTGCCTGAATAATGTAATTATTATATCTAGTGTATTCGAACATGCATGTGTTTTTTTAAATTTTGTTACTTAATTTTTAATCTTCCCCAAGTTATATTAACATGTTGATATGGAAAGAGTATAAGCAGGCTTTTGTTTTCTGACATATGTGGAACGATAACAGCATTTGGTGATGTCTTTTGATTTGACGATATTGGTTGACGGTATATACATAAGTACAGACATTTTTTTTTTCATGATGTACTCAAAAGAAAAAATATTGCCTTTGGTAATTGTCAAAAATGCTATGATTTATTTTACAAGGTTGCTAAAATACTTATATAATACTTTTAATGATTAAAATTTAAGTTTGCTTCAACACATGTGGATTCTATTATCCTCTCTAGCGAGACAGAAAGGAGAGCCATCAATGAAGACCACTTTGTGCTCCATGTCTATCTGTCCCATCGCATTTCCAAACTTTGACAACAATGCAGGGCTGCTAAAGGCAGTCATTGTAATAGTCTATGCCAGGGGTACTGAACCTTTTTCCTCCCAGGTCACATACCTATGATAAGTATTTCATGCTGGCCACAACATGTGAAGATAATGGAGAAAAACACTAAGACAAAAGCAACATTGGACAAAGCTAAATTGATCAAAATAATAAAACTCATTTTTTAGCATTTATTTTAATACTATATTTACCTCTCTATCAAACACATAAAAAATATTTACTTTTATGCATTTTTTGCTGAGTTATGCGTTAATTTTGGTTTCCTTTCTTCCATGACCAAGCCACTTGTTTACATTTTACAATAAAAAAAATATTGATAGCAAAATTGATAGATTTGATTGGTAGAATCAAGCACTTAATTTTTAGCACATTATTCTTAAATAACTTAATCTCTTACTGCAATGGTCTATGACTGGGCCACTCAGAAAAGGCTGGCTGGTAGACCACAAGTTGAATTATCACTGGTCTACATGATCATGAAGCCATCGGCAAATGGTGCAAATATGGATGAAATGATCTGCAGAAGTGTTCCTATTGCCCTCTGGGTGTTTTCAACAGTACCTATTGTGGATCAGTATGCACATTTCTTACAACTCTCTTGGTCCTTAAACCTGTTTGATTCTAGAATGTGCCATATTGTAACTACCTCTGTAAGTTGTGCACATTAGTAACATCAATACTGTCCGTAACTTGTATAATCTGTCAATTAGATCATCCACCTTTAAACCCCAATTATTTGGTCTCTGTCAATCTCTTCCAGTTGCTTAAATTGTTCGTGAACTTTAATGGATTATCTTTGTTATTAGATCGTTTTTAACCTGGCGTGTACTGTGTTTGAAAGCTGTTCAGCATATGTCACATGTTGAAGTAAAAATGAAAATTTGATCATTTGCCTTTCCAAAGTACCATTTCCTCCAAATTCAAAATTTTCAGTTTTTTTTGTATTTTCTTTGTTGTGTTATTATGTACATTTTGTGTTTACTGTTGATTTCTCAAACATATTTTAACAAATCCATTTCATTTCAGGTAGCAAAAGCGTTGATAGGCCACGTTATGACACATCCCTTGGCCAATTGACGAAAAAGTTTTTATCATTACTTTCCAATGCAAAAGACGGGGTAAATTTAATTTCTTTTTTATTCTGTGAATTCATTTTAGAATTGTATTTTAAAATGGATTGTCATAATTACATTGAACAGCCAAGAATAATTTTTAAAAAATGAAAAGAAATTGAAAAAGATTTTAGTTTTAGTTCATAACATTCATTTTTAGAAAATTTTCAATTTCTCTTCACTTATGCTCTGAAAAATGTGGCTTATATAATAAAGGAAATGAAGCATTCCTTTTCTCTGTTAACACTAATGTAAAGTTGAATTGTTTCTTTAACTTCAATACATGGCTTTTCACTTTCTCATTTATTTGAGAAAGAATTACTTGTATTATTTTTCATATTGCAGACATAGAGTTTCTCAACAATTCTGTATTAAGCTTTTTCATTTGCTCAAGTATTGGAATGGATATTAGTCATATTGCAATTTATACATAGTTTCCAGCTTTTTGGTGTTGGTTCAGCTAGGAAAATGTGCCATTGTATTATAGCTATTGTTTTGTACAGATAATGAAAATGGTTATTGTTCTTTTTTAGTTACTGTAATTTAGTTAGTGAAAATTTCAGTTATTAAAATCAGTATTTAATGTGTATTTTCAAAGATATCTATAATTTTATTTTTAAAAAAAAGGCTACAGTTATAATGTTGATTCCTGTTTTTGAGTTTTCCCCATGATCTTATGGAGTAGTGTTTATTGTATTCCACATATGTAATTTGTAATATGTAATCTGTATTTTCTTTGAATGTTTCCAAAAATCACTAGTTATTTGTTGCAAATTTTTGTTTACCATGTATTCTGGTGTATAATCCACACTTTTAAGCTGTCTTTGGTTAATGATAAAGAATAGGACCTGGGGACTCAGGATATTTTTTCAGATATTAAAGTACTCCAACATTAATATTATATTCTGGCTTTGCTATCCTGTAGAGAATCACTTATTTTATCATACTACTTATTTTTATTTGAGTTCATGAATTTTTTTCTGTTATAAAATGTGTTTTTTATTTTTTCTCCTATACCGTATTCTAAATGAGCCATCCCTTTACATGCTAAAAGGAAAAATTAATTGTTTATGGAATTTTTGATATTGTATGAGTTACAATGTTACAAATTTTCATGAAAATAGAGACATTTTTTTGCCCAAAAATGTTCACGTTAAGCTCAATCTCTTTTACATTTGGCAAAAACAGCCTTAACACAAAAAATAAGTTAAAAATTTATGGTTTTGTATTATATGCATTATAAAAATGATAGCTTTAAATGTATAGAAAAGATGAGTATAAAAAATCAAATTCCTACATATATCTGAATACTGTTTATTTAAAAGAAATTACGTACCTTATGAATTCGTCTTCTGTTATACATTCAAACTCATCATCAAATTCTGTTCTATCTTAAATATCACTGTTATCTAATCCATAAATAATCATATTCTGTTTAATCTAGATTGTTAAGCATACTACATTTTTTAAATGACCTTTGAATTATGTTAACTTTAATTTGATTCCATGCTTTTACTATTCATTCTCGCACTATTTCTAGACTGACTTGATGTATTTGATCTCCTTTTGTAAATGTTTTTCACATTCTAACATACACATAATCTACTGTCATTTTAAATTTGTTCTAAATGGTTTATCGACACACACATGTAAGTCTTTTTCAATTGTTAATCTGCCTGAAGTAAATGTCATGTCTATGCTGCCCTCTGGGCAATTTCTTCGCATTATCCGTTAGATGGGATTTGAACATGTCCCATACTAAGACTTTCTGGATATTCTAAAGTATTTGGACACTTTTACAAAACATTTATCTTTAATTGTACATCGTTTTCATCCATCTCCCTGCACATTAATGAGAACATTCTTCTGGAAATTGGATTTCTTCATCGTTTTTCTTTAAAAATAACTATGGGTTTTAATTTTATACTGTTCACTAAGTAGCACTGAGGCGTAATTTTTCATGACCTGTTTTTATGTGAACCAGTTTTGTTCCTTTCGTCCATGAGGAATTTAACAAAAAAGTGTTTATTCAATTCGCAGAGTTTACGAAAACTTAATAATTATGTATTCCATGTAAAGAAATACCTATGCTATAAGTATAATGTCATTTTTCTACTTTGCGAATCGATGTTTCTTGTTTTTTTTTTTTTTTCAATTCCTACTATTTGCTCACTCTTATTTATTTATATTCGTGGAATTTTCAATCGTTAATAAAATACATTTTAAAGCACTCAATTGAGCTGAAATTTTATATACATGATTATTTTGGATGACAATACAGTAATTTAATTATAATTAATAAAAATTAATTTATTGAAACTATTTAAAGAATTACAAATACAGCCACGTTGGCATCATTTTTGGCAACTTAGCGACCTTTTTGTGTCAAAACATGAAAACGTTTTTTTCTCACATTTTAAAGCATTCAGTTGAACTGAAATTTTATATACAAAATTATTTTGGATGACAATACGATACTTTAAGTGGTAATTAATTTTTATTAATTATTATTAATGCCCTTATTCTGTTATGTGTATACATATTTATATTAATTGTCTCTATTTATTAAAAAGTAGCTAAAATAAAAATTTTCTTTGTTGATCTAAGAAGGAATTGACTTAAAAATAATTTTTTTTTATATTACGTGTTTTTCTTTGTTTTTTGTTAATTTTTCGTTTTTTGTGTTAAATTTAATGAAAAAATCTCTATGTACAATATTAAATTTATCAATTTCAAAGTAAATAAACTGAACTATTTTCATGAAAAAACCTAACGACATTTAACATTGATTTCTAATTATTACTTAACCCCTTCAAAGACCAGCATAAGGAGAAAGAAGCATTTTCTTAGGCCCACACGGTTAAGCCTAATTTCATCGGATATTGTTCACTATTTCATTGGTTTTAATTTTGTTTTTGCTGAACCCTATTTTTTTTTCTTTCTTTTAAGTTATTCCTTATAACTTAAGCTATCTGCCAGTGAAAGCTCTGTCAAAATCAGTCCACCCATTTCAGAGGTTAGTCGGAACTAACAGAGAGACAGACAGACAGACAGACAAAAATTTTAAAAATTGATTTTTTGATATAAGTACCGGGATATACTTTTAAATGCATTTAGTAAAAAGCTGTTGATTTCAAATTACAAACAGACACTTCAATTTTATTTATTTGTACAGATATGTGGCAGTAATTTTTTCTCCTTCGTTGCTCAGGGACATCAGCCAGGGGACTAATGAATTTTTTGTTGAAATCCTTTTTGAAGCATTTGTGAAACTGTTGTTTTTCTCGCAGAACTAAATTATTTTGTGTTTCAAATTGGCTACACTTAACTTATTTGCTGCCCACTTTTAGGCATACAAAAGTACACTTGTTACTATCAATCCACTCCGCATATTCACTGCATTATCTTTTAAGATAGGGCACTTTGTTACACCTTTATACAAATCACATTTATTCCTTAACATTTAATGATTTTCATAATCTCTCCCATTTGCATATGGAGCTGTCATTGATATCAAACATCCTTGCTTAAGCACAATTTCCATTTTCTTTTGCAAATTGAGTAGTTTCAATTTTGAAACCATCACTGTGTTTGCTTTGTGTCACAGGACCTATACTACTGAAAGGAATGCTTTGAACTGTTTTGAATATGTTTCTGAAAGCACAAAAAGTCTCATACATGTTTTGATTTGTTCCAAGATAACTTGTCTGCCTCATATCATGAAAGGTATGTAGAAAACAAAGTTTGTAGAAGCGTGTGGGAAAAATCCTGTACCATAGTGTCAATTTTGTCTCCCCCTCTTTCACTTTAAAGTTGTAATTCTAAAAATATATTATTGTTTAAAGACCTGGTGTGTAGTATGCTTTGAATTAATGACTTCAACAAGTAACAGAATTGCACAGGTACATTTCAGTTTCCTTCGTAAAAAAGGTGGTGGTGTTGGGGTTTGCATTATTAGGCAAATACACCTAAAAATTAAAAAATGCAGTTGAGTTTGAAGTATTATTATTACTCTATTTTTTTTTCCCAATTTCACTGATTTTTAAAGTTAGTTCAATCGTATTTCACTTTAATAGCTTACATTTTGATTTGTGTTTGTTGCCTGTCAATAAGTTTTGTATTTTTTGCTAGTTAAATTCTTTAAATGTAAATGTTTTTACTTTTTGAGTTTTCTGATACTATATATGAGAAACAAAATTTAATATATTTTTAAGTTAAGTGGAAAAGCCTCATATTTTATGAAGAGAAATTTCTACTTTCAATGAATTTATAACTTATTTTTAATCATGATTTGCAAATGATGAAAGAGAATGTCTGTACTTTTTTTTAAAGAAATCATGTGTTAATTGGCGTATGGTTGAGTACGTATGATTTTACAATGTATTTTTTCTGTAAGGTAAGTTTTTTTAAAATCTTCTTCCTATAGGTGTAACATTAAAAGTATGTTGAGTTGATCAAATGTAGCTTAAGGACATTATTTAGTTACAATTTCAGTTTTAATACGAATTTTATCTATTTTTCAGGTTATTAATTTGAATACAGCCTGCACTGTTTTGTCGGTTCCGAAAAGGAGACTTTATGATATCACCAATGTCCTTGAAGGGGCTGGTCTTATTGCTAAAACATCGAGAAATAATATTAAGTGGATGTATGTTTACTTTTTATTACATATTTTTATAACATGTTTTCAATGTATTTTGAGTTTATATCAACATTGGTTTGCATTTTTCTCTGGAAATAATGTAGCTTGTTACTAATGTTAGATTATTACATTTTAAAATTGAATCTTTGTATACAAGCTAATTATAGAAATTTTTTTTTACTAAGATAGATGCCTTTATAATGGCATGGAGGAGTTTATTTTAAAATGAGAATTTTGAAAAAAGAAATGCTATAAGAAATAATTGGTTTATTAAATCCCCTTGTTCTCATTTTGAGGAGTGAAATTGCAGCTTTTCTTTTCTATGATTGCAGCTCACAGTATAAAATCCTTTGCTGATAGTTTATCTAGTTATCGTGAAACACGAATTCAAATTATTTATACTACCTTATTAGAACCATTATTTTCTCTCTAGTAATCAAGGGCATAGCTACCGCTGTATCATTGATACAGGCCCCGGACGTATATAAGCAAAAATTCGTAAAATGTTATTAGTTTTATTAAGAGAGTCTTATCAACTCTTTACATTAATAAAATCAACTGTCACTGGCTCCAAACTGTTAAAATTGTTCCCTACTAACTCCACATCTTAGTTCTCATAATTTGAAATCTTTAAAAGCTGGTATTGTTTTGCTCAAAATAATGAAAATATAAGGATTGGTACCGAGTGGGAAAGGTTTCTAAAAAATTCCTATTCAAAGCTGCTCATCAGAAAGATCGTTTGAAGTAAAATACTGATAATATTTAGAATGGGATAAGCGAAATGTTATTCACTTGTCAATGACAACATCCCTTGGTTTATTGATTGACTATAGATTATTTATCTTGGTTTTCTTGCAACATCCAGAAGACTAAATGGACATTCATGGGTTCCAATATTGTTTTGCCTTCTGAGAAAAAAATAGCACCATAAGCGTCAGAAAATCTGTCACTCTCCCAGTCACTAGTTAATTGTCCATATAATAGCTACTCTGTGGTGTGCAATTCTTTGTCAAAAATACGCTTTCATAAGAAGTTATTCTAACAGCCTCACAGTAAGACATTTAAAAAAGTTTGTTTCATTTCACTCTGTTAATTCCATTGTTTACATTGATTCTTTGTGCGGTGAACTGTTAAATATATGAGCAAAAATAGATCCTAGGTGTTCTCCCCTGTAATAATGTTTTGAGAAGTTGAAGTGCTTTCAGAAATGTATTACATTCTTAATTTTTTTTTTTAATCAGAGAAACTCTTTTTATTTAAATAACTTTACAAATTTACAAATTTTTTATATAATTTTAAGTACCAAACAAAACAAATATCCATGTGATAATTTTAAAATTTTAGTTCATGTTTTAATTGATATTTTAAAAACTGTACTAGATTTCTACATTGATCTCGGAAGTTGAGTTATTAGTAAATATCTGAATTTCGTTCCCATTTTTCAGGAACAATCAACAACCCTAAGCCGTATTAGAGTAAATTAATCGAAAAGGTAGTTAAAAAGCCCATATGTATAAAATACAGTTTTGTATATTTTATTGCTCAGAACATTTTATATGTTATCATAAGAGGATGAAAAAGGCAGCAATGATTGGGGGAAATTATTGTGTAGTGTTTTAATGTTTTTTTTTTAAAGAAAATAAGTATTATATAATGAAGAAACTTTACACTTTTCTTAAATATTTTAGGTTTTTCTTTTTTTTTAATAACAGAAATTTTCCCTAGGAAGAATCTAAATAAATGAAATTTTTATGATTTCTTGTGTAAAGTGAAGTCAATAAGGCAAATAGTATAACTAAATTTAAGGCTACGCACTACCCTAAAAGTGACAAAAATTTCTGAACAAATTTTTTTTCTTTTTCCTCCCATTTTTCTGTGTCTTGTATAATAAGGTGGCTTGCCTCCAAACTTCAGAACTAATGATTAGGTTTTAAGATATTTGAAGTTTTCTGAGCTTAGGTTTAGTTTCACAGTTTTCTATTCTTATAAATTTAATCATTAAAAATATTTTTCATTTCAATTTATTTTTTAAGTCTGAAATGGTAACTTCAATTTTCCTTACTAAAATTATTTCTGCTTATTTTGAGTGCATTCATAGTTAACTAAGATTCATTTCAAGACCAATATTTGTTTTTATACATAGTTATATAACTTGGAGGCTTTTTACATGTTTTCACTAACTATTTCTGTTGCAAAAATGACACTTCAAAAACGTTCTCGTGTTGCTATGAGACAGTATTTGGAAGGGATGGAATACTGTCGAAAAATATTATTTGAAATTGAATGATTGAGATTATTATACTGCATAAAATAGAGTTTGTGTATTATATCCGACTTTATTTTCTCACAGTTGAAACGTTACATAAAACACTGTAACAACATGCAAAATAAATACCATATTTGTATAGTAAAAAGGGAATTATACATATATGTATGTCCCATTTTCTTTTAAGCCATGCAATATGTAATTAAAAACGTATTTTTTTAAAAATTGCATAAATTTATCAAGAGTTTTAAATTTACACACAGTTTCTGTAAATAATTAAAATAAAAGGAAGAACATATACATATTCCCTCAAGATATGACAGTAAATTAATTATATTTAAAGTAACAATATATTAAATTATTCACATTTACCGGTATATAATGCTTTTGTTAATGCCAAGATTAGTAGAAATCCCTATTTTTAATATAAAAAGCCTTATGTTTTTATATTAAAAACAGTGATTTCTACTAATCTATCTCTGCCCAATAAAGGTTCTCATCCTGTAATAATGTTTTGAGAAAGCTGAGTTGCATTCAAAAATATATTGTGGTTTTAACTTATTTAATCAGAGCAATTTATTTGAATTTATATAATTGTTTTGGTTTATAATTTTTGCAGATGTTATAACAGCATGCCTGCTATTTTTTATCCTAACATTCACATCTGCAACAGCTGAAAAAAGTTTTATCTAAGCTAACAATTTTAATAAATTATCATGGATTTTTATAGGATAAGATTGGTTATTGGACTTAGCAGTACTGCCAATAGAAATAGATAAACTTGAAAAACTGAAATACTCTTATGTTATGGATATTATTATAAATGAGTCTTCTGAAAAAAAAAAGCAAAAAAGAATCAAATAGACTAATTTTTAAGTAGTAAAATTTTTAAATATTATGTATGTATGTATACATATTGTGACACTTTCAAATAAGTTTTATTTATGCGGTCATATTTATTTTCCAAAACAGGGCCCCCAAATGAAATTTGGTATGGGGCCCACTCAAAACTAGCTATGCCAGTGCTAGTAATGATGATTATTTTTAGGTAAATAGAAAGTTATACTTATTGAAAAGAGTTGGCTGTATATAATGAGATCTCTGTATTTTTTTTTATCATTCTCATACATATATTGAATGAGATTGATACACAGTGAAAGCCTATATGTTTTACTTCAATGAAATGCTTATATCTTTGATTTTAGAAATGTTTCAAGTTTTAAGCTCTCATCAAACATCAAACTCATTATGTCAATTAATAGGTTTTTATTGAAAATACTGTTGAATAACAGATTGTGCAATAAATTTGTCTCAGACAAAAAATTCATGAACTATATGTTCTTGCAAACTTCTATTAAATTCTTCTGTTAAGTTTGGTGTGTTATGTTTTAACCTTTTATTCAGGTATTTTTTTTAAAATAAAAATCTTTTATTCTTATTAGGGGCAGAGGAAGTTCACGAGTCTCGTATGAGCTTGAAAGGGAGATAGATTTGCTCGAAGCTAAAGAAAATAAATTGGATGAGCTAATTTATTATATGAAATCTCAAGTGAATTCTGTTTTAGAAGAAGATGCCAAATATCCTTTTTTTTTCTGAATTTTTTTGTATATTGTAGAAATCATTCATCTGTCATTAATTATGTTATTGAGAAGTTGTCAGTATTAGTAATTTATTTTAAAAAACTGATGTGTAAAATGTACTTTGAGGTAAATGATCTTGAAATGGTATCAGTTTAAGCAATTATAATTAAAACTTTTCATAAATTTGATTCTGTTACCAGTTAAAAACATGTATGTAATGTAGCAATGTTCATTCAAAAATGTATTGTGTATCACAACCTTGACTTTTTCTACATATCATTACATTACAAGTCATGACTTATTTAATTTGGATGATTTCTCACAGAAAATGTTGATTGGTCTTAAAACATCTCCATCAGTAGAAGTTGTTGAATCAAGCGTAAGTATTGCTTATGATGGGAACGTTAAACGAAAAATTCTTCAGTTAAGGTCGTATTGTATTTTTACTTTTTCAGCTGAGAATATATACCTTTATGTCTGAAAATATCTTGTGAAATAAGAACATTCCCATCTAGTTGCTTAACAAATTCTGAACAGCATTCTACATCTCTAATTCTTTTCTTTCGTTTATGGTGGCTGCATTAATCTAGTGGTCAAGGTCACGAGCTCATGACCAATGTGTCATGAGTTCGAGCCTAATACCGCTGAAGACCTGCCGTGCAGATGGGGAGATGTACGTTAAATATTTCGACGCGCAAACGTCCTACCATTGGTGTGGTGCGGAAGTTAGGAGAGGGAATTGCCAGCTCAGGTGTCATCCTCGTCACTGACCGTGGTTTAAAATGATGAAGTTCCGTTGTCTGAAGGCTTCGAGTGGCTGAACAGTGCAATGTTTATTTTCACTCGCACACTCATTCATTCCTTTTTGAATTTTCTTTTTTACTTTGGGAAACTATTGGCTAATCTGTTGCGAGTATGTACATCAATTTCTTTACTATTAAACGTGCTTATATTTGTGTAAAATAATTTGGAACTTTTAATGTTCCATTTAAAAAAAGTAAACTGTGTTAGTGACTTTGGTATAATTGATTCCAGGTATAATTAGTGTTACCTGATTTATGTGTAAGTGCAATTGAAAAACTTAGTTTGTGGTCATTTGATAAGAATATTTTAAATAATTGATTGCTTAGTTAAACAATCTCATTGTTCACGATTCTCATGTATTCTTCATGATTCACGTTCTTGTAGGAGAGCACATTATATGTGAGAAGTAAAACCAGTGAAATGGAAGCATATTTGTTATTTGAAGATTTATTTACAAATATCCTTCAACCAAAAGCTGCAATAAAAGAAGATTCTCTTTCCTATGAAATTAAAATTGCAAATTGTAGTTTGGATTACGATGAGAGAGATGAAAAAAAATTAGATTCAACTGAGGAAACTGTATGCTCAAGTAAGTTTTTCCTACTATGTTTCTAAAACTTTTTTTCTCTGGGGAGAAATACTGAGGTGGGGGGACCTCTGCATGTTTTATAAATTGTATTAAGATATGAACTGAAGCCTCATATCTGATACTGTATGATTTTTTGAAATTCAGGAATTTTAAGGTACATGAGTATTTTGGAATTGAGATTGATTGAGTGACAGATTTGATTTTTGTTTTTAAAATGTAGACAAAAGAATTTTAAATAATTTTAATGTATGAATCTGTGTGCTGTCCTTTTGGTGTGTAATGCAAGGGAATTTTGAAATCCATCTTGGAAATGGCCTTTAATACCTTTTTTTCCTTTTAAATTTTAATGTATAATTTTTCCTTATTTTGATTTTTCAAACTTTTTTTAATGAGGAAATGAAGGGATTAAGGTCTATAGATAGAAAAATTTGAAAATTAATTTTCAATAATTCCATTTAAATTGTAATATTAAAATTTATTTAGCCTGTGTTTTAAGGTAACATGCTTTTAATTAATTTTTTTTCTACTGGCATAATGTTTTTATGTAAAATAAATGTTGGAAAACTTGCATGTGGGAAATTTCTTTGTATGGAGTTAATGTTTATTTGAAACTATTTATGATGCATAGTAGGGTCTTTTAACCCATTTGTTTTCTACAAAGTTTCAGATGAATATGATTATTTTAATTTATAGGCATATTTATCAAGAAAATTAAATGTGTATTAAATGCATTGCAATCATATATTAGCTTTAGGTACTAATTTGTGATGCAACAAGTGTTTTTAAAATCTGAGAAATTTTGTATTGTTTTAAATTGAAGGTAATGAATAGTTAACCTGAATTTTACATTTTCTCTTACTGAGCATTATTGTACAATCTTTTGAATGAGCTACTTTTCATTATTGTATATATAATCATATTTTTTTATTTTTAGAGGAAATGGATAGTGTGAGCAAAAGTTCTGATGATGTTTATAGTCCAATGTGCTCTGGAGCAGTTTGGAGTGAAGGTATAACAAAACTTGTGTGACAACAAATTAAAAAGTTCTTTGAATTTCATGGCATTTATTAATTTTGTGAAAATTTACTGTTATATATACTCCATTTATGAACAATCGGAAGTATATAAGTATTAGTATATAATATAGTTTTTAATTATTAATTTACCTCTTTTGGGTTATTTCATAAGATTTATTGAACTTGGGGAATTAAACTTTTTTAAAATTTTGTTTCTCCAGAATTATCTAAGTTTGAAACATGACTATTAAAATTATTTTCAATTGTATAGTTTTTTTACTATCAGTTTGAAATTGATGTAAAAAAAATAGGTTTTTATAATCGTTATTTTTTTAATGATCTAAACACAAAATTTTTGCTTAAAATATCTCGACTTTAAAGAAATAAATTTTACCAAGCAATATTACATTTGTGACAATATTAAATTTCATTGTATTTTTACAAATTAATGTTTTTCAGCAATAAATTTTGTCCTAACTATTTACTCTTTAGAATTCAATAAATTAGAAACTGTTTTTGAAATTTATTGTATTTCAGGAGACACCTTAATTAAAAATGCATTCATTACTGAAGAAGAGGACATAGCACCAATGGGTAAACATTTTCTTCTTCAAACTGAGGATCAGGATCTAGATTTTTCATTTCTGGAAGCTTCTGAAAATTATGCCTTTTCCTTGGATGATGGTGAAGGTCTGACAGATCTGTTTGATTGTAATTTTTCATGCCCATAACTTATGAAAAATGTTCCTTACAAAAAGTGCATTTTTAGATTAAAAATAAATTTTTAATAAAAAAAGTAAAAAAAAAAATTCTTAATGAAGATTAGTTTAAGAAAAGGGAATGTTTCCTCTCTTTTTTTTGTGAAAAATGTGCATTGGTTTGTAATTTGATATCTTAATAAATTGGTTACATCTAAATACTCCCCCCTCCTCCTTTTTAAAAAATTAAATGTGTATTTTATAACTGGGCACATCTTGAAATATTGATAGTTATTTACAGAAAATTTGTTTCTGTTCCCTTCTTTTTTAGTACCATTCCAGATGAGCATACATAGTCGTATGTCTAAAATTACTTTCTGGCAACTGTATGGTAGATGATAAAAATGTGCCTTTAAAAATTTTTTATCATGTTCCACAAGATGAAGCTATTTACAATTAATAAGTAATTTTTGCGATATGAAAGTGCCTATATTATTTCACTTAGCATACACATAATCATTGTAAATAAAATTGTATGTTAACGTAAATGGAGTGTTCATAGAATTGGATATATTCATTGTGAAATGTGTTCAATTTGCCAAATATAAGCATATATTGTTTGTAATATTAGTTTATACGAAGTTGCACATCATTTAATCGTTACCATTTGTGCACCTTAATCTTAGTGTTGTAATGTTTAAAAACAAACATATTTAAAAATACATAGTAATGAACCATTTGCTGTATTTTAGTATTAGTGCTGTATATCAGGGAAATATATACCTGGTTTTGTGCATTGTTTTGTATTATGTGTTATACCTTATTTATGTACAAATTTAGATTCATTTTGTACTTGGTTTTGTTTTATATGTTTATGTACATCTTTTTCTGTTCACTTAAAGGGTTCTGTATGCAATATTATGGTGAGTTAAAATCCAACTTTACCTACTAGTAGAACTAGATGATTGGAAAATAAACTGTGTGTTTATAATTCTACTGATTCTAAGATTCTACTGAGAAATTTGTTATGTAATTTTTCTTTTCTTCAGTTCACTTATACTTTTCTGCTTTTGTTGGAAGATTTTTAGTAGTTTGTGGAATGTGTGCATATAATTTATGTTTTATTCAGAATATGAAATTGATTAGGTGTAAATCTTGGCTAAAAAATTAATAATTATCTTATATATTTTTTCTTAATTTGATATATATTAAAATCATTAAGTTTTAGCAGTTTTAATTTTGATAATTCTGTTAATTGAAATTTACTGTGAATATTAAGATATTCTTCACAAATGCTTTCAAAATTGGAATAAGCTGTGGAAAGCATTGTATGAACAAAGTGCTTTTCTATTTGAAAAATGTTCTTTTATAATGAATAAATTTATAAAATTAATTTCTAGCAATTTTTTGAAAATTTTGTAAATGTTATTAGCATATTGATTTTGATAATAAATTACCATTGTGTATGCTTTTTTAATAAAAGCATTTGCTTTTTATAACCAAAGTGGTTTTTTTTAATTAAAGTAAATGTAGCTTACACATTTAATTTTTGAAATGCTTATATTTTTAAGTTATTAAATGTTTTAAATACTCATATTTAACCTATTTTATCTCTTTTTAAACAATATCTGTTACCTCAACCTTGTCTTTATATTTATATCAAATGTATCCCCAAGAGTAATTTTTTTAAAAAAACTACTTATGTCATACTTACACATGTTTGAAAAACTTTGTGTTTATTACTTGTGCAAGATTATCTTGTTGTGTGTTTTTATTATGTAGTGTTTGTGGTTGATAAGCTTAATTGATGTCGCAAGTTTCATGTATGAGAAATATTTATAGAGGTAATCTCTATCAAATTGGTATTCCTTGTGCCTCATATTATATAATAGTGACTCTGAAATTCTTAAGATATATTTAGAACTCGCTGGGTGTAAGATATATATATGTATGAAAAGTTTTCCACATTTAAAGTCCTTTTTGATGTGTCCTTTTTGTTAAAACATAGTCTATACTTGAAATATGTAACATTTTTTGAAATTTTTGTGAGATATATATAAACTTTTACAAATTTTTTAATGTACTGCAGTACCTTGACATTGATTCTTGTATGAACACTCCATAAAGTATTCAGAGTACTATTTAATTATAAATTTTTTAGAGTAGTTTCTTGATAGATTTGTAAATGTTTAATATGAATGTACTGACTTTGATGTAAGCAAAAGAATACTTTAAATATTATTCTAAATATATAAACATTAAAAATTTTAAACTTCCGTCCGTATGTTTAAAATTTGGTGATATATTAACAAATTTTTCCTTTGGTAACTTGTATCTGTCCAGCCATGTTTTTCTCCTGTCTTCTTCAAAATACTTATTTTTATTCTAGTCATATATGTTACTTTTAAATAGCATGGAGTAAATATGCCCTTATTGTAAATATTAAAATAAGTTGGAAGTTAATTTTGATAATGAATGTTAATGTCTCTTTAATTCCTACAACTATTATTAAATTTACTTGACTCCTTTACAGAATTTCTGATAATATTTGTATCTGTGCATTCACATGATCATTAATTTACCTTCAAATTGTTAAGAAACTATTGTATGATCACACTTTTTGTTTGTAAATAACTGGATTTTTAAAGCAGAAATTGTTCACCATTATTGTGTGTACGTGAAGTAAATTATGAAATTTTTAAATCAAATATCTTCATGGTGACTACTTTTTTGGATATGGTCATATTTCTTTTTACATCTACCTGTTTTAAATATTTCCATTAATTTCAGTAGCTGCCACATACATTACAAATGTACTGCAATTCCTTAAGTGATGCATAAGTGATATACATATAAGTTTTTTACATTTTGCAATATATATTCCTTAAAGGGCACATATTAATGGAGTTTAAAAAATTATATATATAATTAATATTTAGAAGCCCATTGGCTGAGTGGTTAGTGCATCGCACTTCCACGCCACATGTTTGAGGTTCAAACCCCGGGCTGGGCAAGGTTGACTCAGCCTTTCATCCCTTTAATGGGTTGATAAAATGAGTACCAAGCTTGCTTAGGAACTTAACACTGGAGGTTTCCGTGTCAGACTAACCACCTGACCGGAACATCTGCTCATGCACCTCAGGGCCCAAGGTTGCGCATACTGAGTTGAGCACAGTAGGCCTTTTCCCTCATGGGATGTCACTCCACTGAGTTAATTAATGTTAAACAGATCTTTTTTTATATTTTCTAACCAATAGGAAAAGACTTGAAGTTAAGTGGTGAGGTTGACAATAATTCTGGAACAATGTATTCAAATTTGAACACACACACACATTTACTATATATGTATATATTATGTATATATATGAATATATATATATTTACACACAATCATACAAATACAATATATCTTGATGCTGTGTACCATAAAAATTTATAATGTTTTGTTCAACTTTCAAGATTTTTTAAAGTATGAAATTAAAATTACCAATTGGGATGGCGATCATTCAGCAGCATAATTTGTAAGAAAAGTATATTTGTTTTTATGTAGGGTTTTAAAAACATGTGCTATAAGTTTCATTAATTGGTGTGAGGAATATTATTTTTGAAGCAATAAATGCTTACTTTCCATTTTTTTCCTGTATGTTATTGTTATTTGTTGAAATAAATTTCTGTTGTGTTTAGTAGTTGTGTTATGTATAGAAGGCAAATGTTGTGTAAGAATCAGAAATATTTTTTTTGCAATTTTGTGTAATGTAAAATTGTAATTTTTTCCGTTATCTTTTTAAAGAAGTTTTGTAAATTTTTTATACATGCAATTATAATGCTATTCAATTTTTATATTTAAGAAAGTGATGTTTTTAAAGTTAATGCAGTATAAAGCAATTTCTATTTTTAAAATTTCTAAAAAGAAAGCAGAAGCAATTTTTTTTTACAATAAAAATAAACAATTCGCTTTGTTGGTATTTTTTTTTCATTTTGAATGAAATGAGCTAATGATTGAATCTATTATTTTCTAAATGTTTTTTTTTTGTTTGTTACACTTTTCTTTCAACATTATTGTCCATGTAATTTTAAAACTTTTGATATGCATTGATAAACTAAAAAATTGAGTAAATTTCTGATTATTTGGCATGATATTCAAAAATTAAAATCTTTTAAATAGGATTTTGATGTTAGTTGCATCCATTATTGTCAGAAAATGGAAGTAATTTGTTTTGTTGAATTTGAGTATTGATTAAATTATTTAATTTGTAATCAGAATTTAAAAATCTTAAAAAATTTTCCAAAACTATTGCTCAGGAGGGGGAGAATTGATTGTTAACTTTTCATTTTGTGAAACACTAAAGCTTTTACTATTTCATTGATTAATGGTAAACTTGTAGAACTGGGAATTTGACGTTATGTATTATAATTTACTGAATGATAGCAAATGACTTCTCTCAATAATCAGGGCTATTTCAAGATTACTTTAAAAAATATAGAAATTTCAGTCCATAAAATAAATCCCCCTCAAGTTTCTCATATTATTGAATGAAGATTATTAATCTTCATTTTTGTCAAGTAAATTTCTGCAGTCTATGTTGCTGCACATCCAACTGAAATTTTTAGCTTTAGTGTATTGTTAACTGCTTCATTGTGAAAAAGAAACATGGCGTTTATAAAAGTACTCTAATCAGCTGAACTATTTTATTGTTGACCATCGGACTGAAAAGGTTATAAATTTAATTTTTTGTTGAAAGTTAGTAGTGTTGGCATAGTGTTTGTGAGGTTATAAATTGGGGTTGAAAGTTAATTGAATTTTTTTCTCTAGCATTTAACAGATTGAAAGTAACTTGTTTAGGCAGTTAAGATTTTATTTGGAATATCGGGTATTTGTTTTGCGTGCAGGTGTAGTGATTGAAAATCAACTTATTCTCAACCATATTTAGTTAACATTCTTGTTAAATTAAAATGGTAGCCGTAATGTATAAAAAATATTTTGGAAAAGATCTTGGAGTAATTTTAAGGTATATAGAACATGATTCAGGTGTAATGAAAGTATTAAATGGACTTATTTGGTTAAGTTTTTATATACACAATTTGTGCACATTCATGTGCTATGAAAGTGGTACTCTATGGTAAAGGAATAATAAATTTTTCTAAAATAAGACAAAAAGGACAATGCTCTCCAGTTCCCACAAATCCACACCACGGGCCTATGATCCTGGCAGGGAGAAACAATCGGATAGGTTTGCATCCGGTGCATGTTAGCACCATGGCTACGAAGTTTCTATTCATGCTGAATTGCCTGCTTCTCAAGAGTTGTAGAATATCATTTATAATCTGTGGAAAAGTGTGGTGTAGTGCAAAGGAGATAAAATTTTTTCAGTAATGTAATTTAAGCAGTTAAATTGATTATAATGTAACATGCTTTGAAAGTTAACGTTTCAAGAATAACTTATGGGATTTCTTTGTATTTAAAAGAGACCTACCACACCACACCCTTCTCATCTGCATGACAATGGCAAATCATTTTTTGACGTTTGTGAATTTATAATTTTTAATTTGTGATTTTATAATTTTTAATTAAATTTTTACTAAAAGTGAAGATAAATCTACAAACTTCCCAAGTTCAGATTTTCTTGAAAAAGAATTATAGAAACCTTTAGAGAACTAGGACGTTTTTGTCTAGGAAAATTAACTTATATTGTGTACTTTTAAATGGTTCTCACTTGCTTAAAAGGAGTTGGAAGTCATATTTTAGCAGTGTGGTATGTATGTAATGTACCTTGTTTATGTAAAAATCACATTTATAAATACAAATAATTATGTATGAGTAGTTAATTATTTTTACATTTTTGAGTCATGTACTTGCATAAAAACCAATGCATCTAGAAATCAAAAAATTTGTAGTGTGTGTTGTAAACATCAGTCTGTTTAGTGAATGTAATTAAATTTATAAAATTTTGATTTAAATATCCGTTAGATATTGCACAATATTTGCATAAAAGCTAAAATTTTTGGATTTTCAATTTTTTAAAAAAATGCATTCATTGTATTGGAAATAGCTTGTTTTTTATATCATACAAATTATTCATGCTATAGATGAAGTGGATTTTGAAAAAAGTACCAGAATCCTCAAAAACTTTAGACAATCAAATGGATATTTTTTGTGATTTGAAAATTTTCTTTAATGCAATGCATCACATCTAATTGGAATATACATTATTTTATCTTTATTTCAATTTTAAATTCTAACTTTTTAGATGCAAATTGTATTACTATGCAAGTTTCATA
This sequence comes from Trichonephila inaurata madagascariensis, assembly GCA_019973955.1. Classification (NCBI taxonomy): domain Eukaryota; kingdom Metazoa; phylum Arthropoda; class Arachnida; order Araneae; family Nephilidae; genus Trichonephila; species Trichonephila inaurata. The sequence continues at coordinate 982,599 of BMAV01015736.1, read as the reverse complement.
AACATATCTTTGCCAGTTCACAAAAGCTTCCATATAAAACACTTTGTTTTATGCTTGTGTATTTTGTTAATATTTTTACTTCACTTCGTGCACTATCTTTGAATATTATAGCATTACTTAGATTAACTTAGCAGGAAAATGTGTTTTTGAAATGTATTCAGTGTATAAAAGAATTTTACATCAAGTTTTTAAAACTTGCTTTAAAATGAATTCATCCTCTTGTCTTTCAAATTGTAAGCAATGAAAATCACATTTTTTTGCATTGATATATACTTTTTTATTAAAATTACATTCATAGATATAAATATTTTTTGAGTTATTAAATGTTAACTGTAAATGGTTAGGATTACTGAAATGTAACTTAGATTTACAAATTGTGTACATAACCTTAGGTTTATTTTGCATGAAATTTACTCCGTTTATATAATTTTAAAAAATCAAAAGAGTAAAATTAAATGATTAAGAACTCCACATGAATTTATTTAAATTTTCCTCAGCTTTTATACAAAATTGTTGAATTCTTAAAATATTTGAACATACACGAAAGATATGTATTGTACAAGTTGTATATCCTACATAAGAGATTTATAAATGAAACAGACTTTGAAAATGCGCTTGTATCCTTGTTACAATTTTCATAAGAAAACAAATGTTTTGTATATGATTCACCAATTTTTATTCAAATCCCGTACTGTAATCTCACTAGTTGAGTGCTAAAATGCTTATCATTTCTCTTATTTCTAAATTTAATATTTGTTTTTAGTTTTTCATTTTTATTCTAGCTTTATAGAAGCCTTCTGAATCGATTTTATCTGCTTCATGAACTTATTTGTGGTCAAAATTTTAACTTTCCTCTACTAATTATTTCTCAAATCTTCACTAATGCAGTTGAATCAGATTCACTACACTATTAACTCTTTTCCATATTCTTTTATAATTAGACAGTTATATGTAATAATTATATCACTTTGATTATTCCTTAGGAACATTTAAAATTTTTGCAGCACTAATTTCTTTTCTGAGATAGACATTGTAATTATTCATTCTGAACTGATGTATCATGAGGTGTTTAAGTTTGAAGCAGCACAATTTTCTGAAAGCATTCATGCCAGACGTGAGAAAAGACGCATATTCCGTAAATATGAAGAATCAATGAAAATTACACATGAGCATCTGTTACAGGTTTATGTTATCAAAACACATGCATGAAAATAGAACAGAACACATCATGGTAAAACGTAAACATAGCTGTTATAAAGTATTGCAAGGCACAGCTGAATGCTTCAGAATTAATTTTACTAAGCAATAAAATGCACAATTCAAAATCATGTTTCTTTAAAAAGGGGATGTGACACTTTGGTTTTGAAATTAAATTTTACTGCTTTCTTTTTGTAGAATTTATTATTTAAGACCAAAATCACAAGAAGTGCAAAATTTGAAGCATCTTAACCCTTTATGTACCGCATTATGATTTACTGCAGTTTTTTTCATGGAATAATTTATTTTGGATCACTACATTGAAAATTAAGGGATATACATAAACAAAAGGCTTAAATTTGGTAAATTTAATCTGTTGGAGCTAATTAATTAAAGATATTCAACTGTAAAATTAATTATGTACATTGACTGTTCACTTAATCAAATCGTTTTCGGTTTTCAAAATTTGAAAAAATAAGACATTTAAAATTTTTGACATTAACTTTTTTTTGGGGACAAAAAATAATCTACGCAACCCACTGAAAACGAAATTTCTGCTATAAAATTATTCGCCTTCCCTGCTAAAATACTCATCATAGAGTGAGTGAGTGAATATTAACGTCGCACTGTTCAGCTACATGAGGGGTTTTGGCGACGGACTAGTATTTTTATCCATGGTCAAGTGACGGGGCGACACCGAGCTGGCACCCCCCTCCCAACTACCACACCAACGGGAGGACGTTTCAGCTCGACAGATTTAACGTGCATCGCTGCCCTACACGGCGGGTCTTTAGTGGTACGGGGCTCGAACTCATGACATGCCTGCCATGGTCCGATACCTTAACCACTGGGCTACCGCATCTCTTTACTCATCATAGAACCCGTGCTGCCATATATGTTGAAAGAGTGGATTTCAAAGAATATTCCTGCTAAGTATTGTCAGAATATTCGTAAAAATGGTTATTCTATGTAATTTTAAAGTGAGTGGTGCTTATAAGTACTGTCAGTACATAAAGGGTTAAAGTCCTGGTGTCCTTAAAATTTTGTCGCGATTGCTTGTATTTTACCAAATTTTGAATGTACATTGAAGTTTTCCGAGCATGAAGTGGTAATTACTATTGAACTTTCAAATATCGCTGTTTATCGACTTTGTGGTTCAGTTTAATTTTTAACGTGTAGGATTCCCTTTTGTACGCATTGTGTTTGATGGAATCCAAATTGCCGAGACCTGGAAATTCGTAACCTAAACCTCTATGCTGTTGGAAGGTCGCATTTTCTAGGTCTTAATGTACACTGGTGTGCAAAACTTAAGCAACAATGTAAAAATTTAGCAGATAGCCATGAAATTGCAGAAAAGGAGGTCTGGAGATCAGTAGAGAGAACACGTAAGTCAGTAGAAACGTCATGCGTATGCAAATATCAGGAACAAAACGTCAGAAGCGATGTGAGCGTACGCAAACGCGTGATGTCGGCCCCCTGCTCAACAGTAGAATGAAATGAAGGACGGAGACGCAATTCACCATATTCCTCTGCAAGTGCCAGTGAGTCAGTTCGTGAAATAGGGCTAGAAGAAATCATCTGGATGACTTCACACGTGGAAGAATGATGGGAAAAAGCTGGAGTAGGGCGTACTGTCACCAGTGTAGCTGCAGAGTTCGGAATCAACAAAAGTAATCGTTTCGCGCGCTTGGGAAAGCGTTCCAAACCACATGGTACAGCTGTTAGAAGGGTTGGGTGGCCGCCCGAGGACGACAACTGCAGGGATGACCGATATATTATCCTGCAGGCGAAAAAATTCGACAGCAGTCAGCAAGCGCCATTGCTCAGAAACTCTGTACAGCAACAGGTCGACAAGTGTAGCGGTTTACTGGGCGACGCCTTCACAAAGGCCTGTTTGCTCGCCGTCCTGAACGCTGCCTCCCGTTGAAAGTTAGCCACCGTTTACAGTGGGCCAGAGAGCACAAAAAAAAGGACAACTGGGTCAATGGAGTCGTGTTTCTTTACGGATGAGAGTCGGTTCAGTACCAGAAGCGATTCTCAACGCGTTTTGATTTGAGAGAGATCGGGGGCCCGGTTTTATTCCAGTAACATCAAGGGAAGACATCGTTACGGTGGTCCTGGAGTTCTTGTCTGGGGTGGCATTATGCTGAACGGCGGAACTGAGCTTCCCATTTTCGACAGAGGGTCTGTAACCGGGATCGCTATTGTGAGGAGGTACTTCTTCCATCTGCATCTTTTCCGAGGTTCCATTGGCCCAGACTTCATCTTTTTTGGATGACAATGCACTGCCACATCGCACTCTTGCTGTTGAGGAGCTGCTGGAAAGTGAAGATATCACTGAATGGATTGGCCAGCGTGCTCCCAGATTTAAATCCCATCGAACATGTGGGATGCTTTGGGGAGACGTATTGCCACACGCTCACATCATCCGGGAGTACAACCAATAACTCAAACAGATGTTGATTGAGGAATGGGCACTCCTACCTCAAGAAATGTTGCACCAGCTGGTTCTGAGTATGCGGAGACGGTGCAAAGCAATCATTGTAGTAAGGGGAGGGCATATACCATATTAAGGAACATCTGCTTGTTGTTCTTCCTTTTGGATAGACAATCATGAGTCACGATACTATGCGTTCAATAAAGCTTGTTTTTGTTTGATTCCATACCGTATGCGTTGTATTCCTTTTTCAGCACCGATGCTTTCGCCATCCTTTACGTACATAATACTCTCCCTCATTTCAGAATTTCATGTCTCTCAGATGATTTTTCGTGAAGTTATGGCAATAAACCCACCTGTTGCTTAAGTTTTGCACACCAGTGTAGATTCTAGAACTCTAAAATCAAACAAGAACTGTTGCTATGACATTTCCTTTAAATTCTTTACGTCACATAAAGGTTTTGAAGTTTATTCTGTTTTAACATGGCTCAGCTTCTACCACTTCATGTTACAGAAATTCACAAAAGGTGCCAGAGTTCGGGTGCACTGGTCTCTTGATCGTTATTCAAAATTATGAAGTTCGTCGCCAACAGCTCACTGTTTTTACTTGCGACAATAAACTTTTCAAGAAATTTTAATCATCTTTATACAAGTTCATGATTTTGATACTAATGAAAGGTTTTGAAAACAGCAATAATTCGTCTCATTAATATTCCAGATATATTCAACTATTTGGAGATATTGAATGACTGAGATATGTGAACCTTTTCTTTTAATCAAATCTAGTATGTGAATGACTCGCTGATATGAACCTTTTCTTTCAATCGAATTTAACACATTATAATCGAATCTAGCTTATGGGCTATATAGCGAATCTACATAAACGTGTGTTTATATGAACAAATTGCATATCGGCACTTTTTTTATGTATTCAGATTCATGTATTGAGCTATGATGGAATAATTAGTAATTATATAAGAGAGAGAGAGAGATAGAGCATCTCTCTTCAGTACAAATACTTTGTGAATGGATCGGGAAAATTTGCGAATGCATTTTTTTAATGAAAAATTAAAACAGATTTATTGAATAAGCATATTTTTACAGCATGTAATATATAGAAATACAGTGATATATTATAGTTTTCCTCGTTCATTGTGGACACCAGTTATATTCTGTCAGGGCCTGGAATAAAGAATAGAAAAATAAATGTAAAGGCACAATATAAATACTAAACTGCATTTAGCTTAAGCTAAATGAATTTTTTTTCCTTTGAGAAATTTCCTTGAGATATTTTGTAAAATTCTCCGAACTTAGTGATGGGTGAATTACGGCTTGTGAGCCTTTTTACGATCCGCCTTTAAATACTTGTCCCACCGCAGATTTATAGACAATCGTATTATTTATTTAACAACTGCAAAAAATGGAAGCTTTCTTAATACATTTACACAAAATAATTAAAATAGTGTCCTTATTTGCTTGTGCTTCTAATTTTTTATACGGTCACAATTTGATCACAGTATTTTTTTAAAAATGGGACTCACGCAAGTCTCAATGTAGTAAGTCAAGTCAGAACAAATAAACTGAAGACAGCCAGGCTTTCAACACTCTTAAGAAGCTGTCGAAAAGACGAGACCGACGAATGAACTGATGTTTCAAATCCACTTTAAATGTTGCTCAGGTGCTTGCGTTTTATCTTCAGTGCAAAAGAATGTGTTCCTTATCTTCAACAGCATCACCGCATGCTCAAAGCCTATAGGTCATCAGTTCAAACCGAGGCAAATAACTGATGGAATTCCCATGGCCAGTCAAAATTTAAATTCACGTTGATTGAAAGGTATTTACACCGCAAAATAGTTGGGGACAGTTTTTGCTCATAATGCCTTAGATCAGAGATTCCCAAACTTTTTTGTTCCCTTGCCATGTTTTTCGGTTTTTGGTAGACCCTGCTTACCTAATATTGAGTTTTTGCAGATATACCGATTTAAATTTCTAACTGAAGTGAAGTATGGTGTTTAAAACTTAAAAAAACATTTTAATTAAATTAAAATTTAATTAATACATATAATAAATGAGCAACAAATAAATGCTTTTAAAGAGAGGAATAAATCTGGTGCTTCAATAACAATTTTTCAACATTTGGAATCAATTGGGTCTGGTATAACCCTAAATCTCCACGTTTAGTAGTGTCCAGAACTTATTTCCCCTCTTTCTTTTTTGTTTTGGAGATTGGCAAACGCGCTGAAAAAGTAATTAAAAATTTTCTTACGCCGTATCGTGGCGAAGTAAATGATCTTTCTGATTCAGTAATTATTTTTTTGCCTGAGTCTCAAAAAATAAATAAATAAATTAGATCGCGTTTTAAAAACGTCTGAAAAAAAAAGTTCGGAGATTTTGAACTTGGCCCCTGGCGGGGAGAAATGGCACTTATTATGCTTTTTAAGGTTTTTAATATCTTTAACTAATCGGAATATAAATGGTCAAAACGGATTCCTCGGATCATTCCCGATCGTTTGGTACTTTCGGCAAGCTTCTGCGTCGTGCGGTTCGTGAGATACACATAGTCTTGTTCATAAATACGTTTGTTTACCTTCGAATTTTAATTGTGTAGATATTACGACACGTTGCATTGGCCTACTAGTCCGCTCAATCACTGTTGAGATCTTTATATGGCACTGTGCACTTAAGCAAAATGTATCTCAGCAATATTTTTAAGAGCGCGCATAGCGGTGAATTTCTACCACAAGCTTTTCTACGCAAGCTTTTCTTTTATTACGCAAAAGAAACAGGGAAGGAAGTGAGAAATACAAATATGATATTTATGCATTACTAGCTGGTATACCCGTTCTTCGCATGTGTGAATTAAAAAATTAAACAATACAGATTAAAGGATAAAGAAGTTTTAATGGGTAAATTTTACATGAATTGCAAATTAAAAAAAAAAAAAAAAAAACCAGCTTTTTGCATATCAGTTGAACAAAAAACCCTCATTTATTAAATTTCAAGTCTGTAGATCTAATAGCTGATAAAATGGAAATTTTTTATTTATAACGCCCCTTAACTCTCTTATTGATCGATTTTTGAAAACACCTTCCTAAGCTGATCTCTGCTCAGCAAAAGTAACACATTGTTACAAATTTTGTGTAATGAACGCTTAAAATAGTGTAAGTAATTTATATCTGGATGTGTGTAATACACATTAATATTACTTCCTGTTGTATTTATTTTATGTTAAATTTGTAATATTAGCAAGCAACGCTCTGTTCCTTACATTATAATGGCAATTCAATAGAAACATACCAAAATGTTGGCGGTAAAGCCAAGTTGACATCATTTTTTGCGACCATGCTGGCAACATGGTGATTGATTGAATGGTGAAGTTGATATGTTGTAGCGCCACCTGGTGGGGAGCTGTAACAAAGAGGACACCACAAAAAACCCTCTCCGTAAAAAAATACATATACATGCCAATTTTCATAGTGATCGTTTGAACGGTGATGGAGTGAGGCGATTTTTCATATGTACAAACATCCATTTATATATAGACAAGAGTTTTGAATCCGTTTTACAGCCAGGTTCAAGCACTAAAGTTCAGCCTGGAAAACAAAGCATTTATCTAGTAATCGATGCTGAAATATTATCTTCCTTCTAATAAGTAACAAAAGCAAGGCCAACACTTCCATCTAGTTTAGTACCATCCGTGAAACAAATAGTTTTATACTCCTGGAAAACACACCATTTGTTATCTAACAATTGTAATAGCTTTCTCCTGCGCGAAGGTAGCGGCAAGCGTGAAATAGGACGTTTATCGTCCAGGTTGCTTCAAACGCTGGCATTTAAATAACTCCCAGATAGTTTTAAGATAACTAAACTAATAAGTGGAAGACCAGAAATAAAAACTACATCATAACTAACAGTCCTATAACCCCGAATAATCAGTCTTTGCGCTCTAAGAAGTTTATTTTCTTAGTTTCCTCAAGTTCATGAAGCATAAGAGAAAAGTTACAAAATACCTTTTTTTATATATCAGCTTAACATCGGTCTTAATCTGTCCTTGTACGTTAAATCCGTCGAGGCTCAAACGTCCTTCTGTTGGTGTGATGTGGAAATTAGGAGAGGAGGTGCCAGCTCAGATGTCGTCCTTGTCACTTGACCATGATTTAAAATTGCGAAGGTAAAAAAACGTATGTATGTATCAATCTATGTGCGTCAATGCCGCACGACGCAGAAACTCGCCAAAGGTACCAAAACTGCGAAGGTGGGCGGTTGTTTATGTGGAAAGGTGATATCGTTTTTTAAAAATTTTTTTTTTCGAGTTTCTCTCAACTCTGTTTCGCCAGAAAGCAGAAAACTTTTTATTTAATTATTTCGATCTTTTTTCCATATTCTTAAAAGGTTTTTAAAGCGAAATTTTTTTTTTCTTTTACTTTAACAACTAGACCAAGGTGATTGGCGGGTTTGGGGTTTCCCAAGTCAAAAGGCACTTAACTAAAAGAGGGAAAAAAGATGGATATGGGGAAGGGGGTATGAAATTTTTTCGCCCCCCTCGTCTGAAAAAGGGAACTTTTTTTAGAGCCGGGCAAAAGGGAAAAAACAGAAATAAATATATTTTAAAAAAAAAAACAAAAATCAATCCCCAAAAATAAACCCTCACTTACACGGAGATAAAAAACAAAATTCCCCCATTCTCAAATTTCTAAAAAGTCATTTACTAGAAATGGAAAAAACATTTGCTACTTCGGATCCAGTTTTGGGAGACAAATCTTATATTTAGAGCAAATATTGAATGTTTCGGTTTAAAGTACAAGTGCATAGGGAGGATATTTTTACATCTCGCCCTTTTTATCGAAATTCAACTAACCATCCCTTAAGAATTGTCTGCGGAATTACAATGTATTAATAATTTTGAAATTGTAAAATATGCGAATTTATAAAATCAGGGACAAGTTTTTGAAATATTCCTGTTCTGATTACCATTCTTGGAACGGGTTTTTCCAGAAATTGTGAAACTTTGGTTTATCAATCATAAAATTCAACTTTTCATTGACGCCTAACAATGTTCTGTTTCGTTTTTGCATCCCTCCCGTCTTGTCAAAATCCAGCTTTTATTTGCAATTTCGTTCTTCCCATCGGCTCCGTTAGCACTAACTGCAAAGGGGAATCTCGGAAACCCCCCTCTTTGTCCCCTTTTTCATAAAGAAAAACAAATTTTAGAATTGAAAAAAAAGAGAGTGTAGGCAGCATATAAACCAAGTGAGGCGCGCGAAAATTTTGAAACTACTTCCCAAAAAAATTTTCAACAGTTCTTAAAAAAAACACACAAGAAAATATTAAATTCAGGAAATACACTTTGGGCCCCCCGTAAATTTAAAAAAAAGAAAAGGGAGCACAACAAAATTTATTTTGTAGATAACATGTTTTTTGACCAAGTATCAAATGATTAAATTTATAGACTTCTTTGAAGTGTGATTCCTGCCAGAATCAGTAGCCAGAGTAGCCGCCATTGTTGGAGATCACCGCTGCCACACGCCTCGGCATTGATTCAAAAAGACTTTGGGTGTATTCTTGGGGTACAGCAGACCAAGCAGCTTCCACACGTTGCTAAAGTTGATCTAGTGTGGTAGCTGGGGGTGTAATCTGGGTCAATCGTTGAGCAACCATAGACCACATGTTTTCTATCGGTGAAAGATCCGGAGAGCGAGCCGGCCAGGGAAGCTATTCAATCTGGTGATTGACGAAGAACCTTTGGACAATGCGTGCCACGTGTGGTCACTCATTATCATGTTGAAATATGGCTGTGGCCAAACCCTGAAGGTAAGGAAGGACAACTGGCTCCAACACCTTGGAGATGTAGCGCTGACTGTTTAAAGTACCGGCAATGCGTACTAGAGGAGTGTTCGAGAGTGATATCCAATACCGCCCCATACCATAATACGCGGTGCAGGACCAGTGTGGCGGTGAATAACGCAGCTGTTCAGCATCCTCTCTCCACGGTGTCTCCAGACTCGAATCCGACCATCGTGGTGTTGCAGACAGATGCGTGACTCGTCAGTAAAGACAACTTCATTCCATTCTGCTGCCCTCATCCTTCTTTCATAGCACCATTGGCGGCGGAGACGTCTGTGGTTCTGCGTCAAGGGTAGACCAAGCAATGGACGTCTTGCGGACAGACCACTCTGCTGAAAATGGCGTCGAATGGTACGCGCAGACACTGAATGATGCGTTACAGACTCAATGTGCTGTACTATGGTTCGTGATGGGACTGAGCGATCCGTCATTGCCATGCGCACAATTTACCTGTCCTCAAGTGAAGTGGTGCACTGAGGTGGATGCGATCGACCACGTCGGTCCGTCGTACCCTCCTGCATCCAACGGTCATATATCCGCATTACAGTTGTTTGGTTTCGTCCAACACGACTACCGATTTCCCTGAAAGATAATCTACAATCTCGGTAGGCCATTATCTTTCCTTTGTCGAACTCGGATACTTGATCAAAAGCTGATAACTGTTTTCTACGAGACTTAGCTGATCGTTTTTTGAAAAAAATCACAAGAAAACATAATTGCCGAACTTGAAATCGTCGAAATCTCCAAGCCTTAAATAGCGCTTTGAGGTGGCGCCACAGGCACGTGTGATGTGTGTCTGCGCTGAAATTCTAATCATTTGCATATCTCACCTCCGCTAATGCATGTTGTAAATTTCATGTTATTTGCATACTTCCTTCAGGGTGTTGCATTTACGGTGGTCAGCAGTGTAATTGATATGAAATTTGATAAAATGATGACTGCTTTCCGAGCATTATTAGAAAAACAAACGGCATTCCTGATGGAAACGTTACAAAAATCAATGGAAACTACTTTCTCACGTATGTAGCATAATAGATTCGACGGCGCGTTGTTCTCCCCCTGGAAGAAAGAAAAGAGCTTCTGACACTTTAAATATTCCCATGGGTCCAGTTCCAGACGGTTCTGGCAAAAGTGGAAAACTTAATACTGAAATCGGATTTAAAAAAAAATCTCTGTATATATGTTCTTATTTTCTGTACATATGTTTCTCTACCAGTACTTTTTAATACAATTATTTTTTTCTTTGTTCCTCAAAGGGGAGGAGTATTTTTGAAATTTCGATGAAGTATTCTTTTATCCCTTTTCTAAATTTATGCATTTTTTACAATGGAACTGTAGAAGACTTAAAAACAAAACCATTTGGTTTAACATCCCTCCCTTTTCGCAAGCAGATATCTTAATTTTCCAAGAAACCTTTTTATCAAATGACAGATTTAATATTCCAGGGAAAAAGATATTCAGAAATGACAGACAAAATAATCCTGGAGGTGGTTTAATAATAGCCGTTCTCCTTTGAATGTTTCTGCCCAACACATTCCTTTTCAGTTAACACAAAAAGATCTGGAAATACTACTTGTTGTTGAAATAAATATTAGACATTTCTTTTTATGTTATAAACATCTATGCACCGCGTGGACTAAATATTATTATAATCAAACCCTTTTCCCGAATTTTTTAACAGATCCTTTCTTCTTTTTTTGGGTTTTTTAACCTGCATCATCCGATGTGGGGATCAGATCACAGTTCCAGATACAGTAATATTTTTGTTGATTGGTTAACTGAATTAAATTCAATACTTCTAAATACAACAGTTCCTACCTACAGAAATTCTGTGGGTAAATCCTCTAATCGATCTTACAATTTGTTCCTCAAATTTATCTGGACATACTAATTATTATGTGTCAGCTTGTTTCTTTGATAGTGATCATAGCCCAGTAATAACAGAGTTTTCTCTACTAAAGCTGAGTAAAAGATTTTTACCAAAAATAAACTGGCAAATAGTGAAAGAAGAAGTGCAGATTATACTAAAAAATTTAGAAGGAAATATAGATAATCTTACTGATAAAATTTCGAAAATTAATCATAGTAATAGTACAGAAGTTAAAATTTCTAACAAATCTTTCCCTCCATGGTGGAATGGTACTTGCCATAATTTTTATAAATTAAAGAAAAAGTTCAGGAAAAAAGCTACACGAAGCATTTCTCCCCAATTATGGATCAAATACAAGCAATACGCTAGTAAACTCAGATTTCATATTAAAAATGCTAAAAGATTATACTGGGATAATATTTGTAACAACGTTTCTAATCCAAAGATATTTTTCAATATATTCTCAAGAAGCTCTCCACCTCTAATAATATAGATCCTAAGCATAATATTCTGCAAATAAATAATAGAATCATTACTCATCCTCAAATTCAAGCAAATATTTTTGCATCTAAAAACACTCATCATGAACCAATTCCTCTTGACTTTTTCCACAAAGCGGATAACATTCTCAATAAACCTTTTCATATTTCCGAAATTCCCAGAGCAATAAAACTTTCTAAAAATTCAACTCCTGGAGCTGATCATATCACAGCATCTTTCCTTAAAAAGCTTGATCACAGTGATTGTGAAGTAATTTTAAGATATTTTCAAAATCTATTTGATAATGCAATAGTTCCAAACTCTTGGAAACATTCAGTCATCCTCCCGATTCCCAAACACAATGCAAAGACAAATCTCAAATTTCATCTTACAGACCAATAGCAATGACTTCCATCTTTTCAAAAACCTTTGAAAGAGCTCTAACCAATAGATTAAGCTACTTTTTAACTGCAGAAAGAAAACTTCATCCTCAACATTACGGTTTCGTCCCTTTTAAAGATAGCAGAAGTGCTACCTATCTTATTCAAAAAGCAATAATGGATGCAATATTGCAAAAGAAATATTTTGTAGGAATAAGTTTAGATATATAAAAAGCGCGTACGATTCAGTTTACATCGATGGTCTTCTCTGTAAATGTCTGCAAATCGGTATAACAGGAAAAACAGCTATTTGGATCTATAAGTTTCTCACACATCGTTTTTTTCAGGTTAAATGTGGAGGGGATTTCTTTCCTCCAAAAGGATATCTTCTCAAGGTCTTCCCCAGGGTAGTGTCCTATCTCCCCTTTTATATACTATACACATGCATGATTTTTTTGAAACCTTGGAACATGACACCGAATGTTTCATATATGCTGATGACGTTTTCATTTACTGCTCACATCATTCTCTAGATTACATTCACAAAAAATTGCAAAATACGCTGGAAAGAATTTCTCAATGGTGCAAATATTGGAAGCTCTCTCTTAGTCCAGATAAAAGTACAATAGCTGAGTTATCCAATAAAAGAATTAATACGTTTCCTAATATTTTATTGGAAGGGCATTCACTACCTTGGAAATCCTCTATCAAATATTTAGGAGTTCACTTTTCCAAATGGAGCCAGAATGTTTCATTAAGAAATCAGTTAAATAGCAAAGCATTGAAAAAAATTAATAGCCTTAAGGCTATGGCCTATAAGCATCATGGACCAAGAGCTGCAGATCTGATCAAAATAGTAAATAATAGTATATGCAGTGTTTTCTACTACTTCAGCCATATAATAAATAAATGGCCTGACAACCAACTGAAACCTTTTTTAATATCATTCAAACCAAAGCCCTCCGAATTGCATTAGGACTTCTACAACGGACTCCAAAATTGTACTTTTAAAATTGGCTGGACAGGAAATTTTTTCAGACAAAATTCGAAGACTGGCAAAGAAATATTTCCTTTCTCAAATTTCTAATCAAACCTTTTCTCCATTATTTAGCAATAGCCCCCGAGTCTCTAAATTTAAATATTATGGAAGAAGATAAAAATAATATTATAAATATACTAAATACTTTGAATGCTATTAGTGATCAAACTATCCCAATTCCCAGAATAACGTCTTTTTCAATTCTCCCATGCAAAATATATATGTCGATAACTTCAAATTTCAGGATAAAAATTTACCAATACAGATTATAAGGAGCTTGTTTGATGAAACAATAGATCGCGATTTCCAAGACTTTTATATAATAGCTACTGATGCTTCCAAAACTGAACAAATTACATCAATTTCAGGTATTACGGAAAATTCCTCTTTTGTCTACAAAATCAATCCCAATAATTTTATTTTCACAGTTGAAGCTCTCCACGCCGCTTAGATGATCTGTCATTTACAAACAAGAATCTGCTAATATTATCTGATAGTCTCTCTGTTCTCTGCTCTTCAAAATTATTTGATCAAGTCTCATAGTGTCATCCATAAATTAGCTATAGCAAAATTTTCATTAAATCGTATTATAATTATCAGTTAATTCTACTTTGGACTCCGGGACACTCAAATATATTGTGGAATGAACAGGCGGATAATCTCGCAAAATCTGTCACAGAGTCTAATGTTTATATCGACTGGATCACCTCAGAAGACATCAGTAAAAAAATATACCAAGAGAGTTTTAAAAAAGCAAATTTTAACTTCTGTTCAAGCAAATATTTTGAAAACTTGGGCAATATTCCAAACGTAGTCTCGATCTCTAAGTGGACAAGTAATAGAAGAGAAGAAATCCTTTGTACTCGAATCTTCAGCAAAATGATCACCACTCCTGGACTTCCCCATGAAAATTTAATTTATCAGACAACGCAAACTGTAGTTTTTGTAATTGCTTAAGCGATTTGGACCACATCTTGTGAAACTGCACAATAGATATATTCATCCTCGAAATCAACTAAAGCATTTTCTCAAAATTGATCCACACCAGTAGCGCACACAGGAATTTTTCAAGGGAGGGGGGTCCGGGGTCGAAAGTTCACCATTCTTGTATCATGCTCCTTTTGATTTTGTCGATTTTCGGGAACAAAAAACAGTAAAAAACTAATTATTGAATAAATAATTAGCATTAATTAATAAAATTAACTAAAACAAATATTTAATTAAATTTTACGTACTATATACTTTAGATTATAATCAATCGGAAGAAAATCGAAGGCTTTTAGGGGTCCGACCCCCAGGACTCCCCTCCCCTTTTGTGCACGATCCACACTATAACATTATTTTCAAAGAACTATAGGAGAAAGCTTTGTCAAAAATGTCTCTTTCAAATTTTATCTAGAAAATGAAATATTTTGATATCTATTAATTTATAAATCCTTTGGTTTTTTCAGGGGATAAAATAGCCTTTGTTGCTCTATATCCCACAAAATCTGAACTGAACTGAACTGAAAGGTACCAAAATATCGGGAATGATCCGAGGAAGCCATTTTAACAACTAAATTAGTTGAAAAGATATTATTTAAAAACATGAAAACGCATGATTAATTTAACCCTTTATCCCATTTATCGCGCAGAGAACACCTGTTGTTGTGATCTAATAGTTCTGCATATCTAATTGTAGTCATTAAACGAGCTTCTGCAATAAAAAAATTCACATTTTTCTCTGTCAAACTTTTTTACCCGTGTTCTGAGTGAAGATTAAAAAGTTTGCTTAAAAATTACGGACTTTAAAAAAGTTTTTGTGTTTTCCGTCTGATAGATTTTTTTCGAGGGTTTATTTTATGCAGTTTATAACATTCAATTGTTTATAACTGGGATGGCGAACCAGTGGCACGCGACACAATATTATTGGCACGCCAGTGATCAAAAGGATTTGCACATTTCATTTCAAAATTTCAATTGATTGATTGAATATTAACGTCGCACTGTTCAGCTACACGAGGGCTTTTGGCGACGGACCACGTAATTTTGAACCATGGTGAGGTGAGGTGGATGACACCTGAGCTGGCACCCCCTCCCCTCTCCTAACTACCACACCAACGGGAGGACGTTTCAGCTCTCGACAGATTTAACGTGCATCGCTGTCCTACACGGCAGGTCTAGTGGTACTGGGCTCGAACTCATAAAAAGGCAAACCGCGATTCGATACCTATACCACTCGGCTACTGCGGCCACTTCAAAATTTCACTCTGAAGTATTACGAACAAACGCAAGTAAGTGATCAGTCGCTGGACGGTGGGAAACACACTCTTTTAGTTTTGCCTTAGTTACGTCGTGGACTACAATTGCTTATGATGTAAATTTTGTCCACGCATAGCATAGTCAATTTCATTGGCATAACTGTGTTTTAAAGTTTATCTGTGTTATATTTACGATTTTTAAACATTATTTACAATGTCTAGTTCAGCAAAAGAACAAAAAGTGCAAGATAGTTAGTGTAACAGAGAATTTCAAATTTGGTGGGCCGAGAAACATGGCATTATTAGTAAAGGAGAAAAAACGGTGTGCTTTTTATGATCTGGAATTGTGGTATGCAGAGCATTGTCTGTAAAAAAGGGTATTTTGAAACAAATCACAAACCCTCTTGTCAAAAAAGTGAGCCACTGCAAAAATAATTAATTGCTTAGAAACCGTTTGGTAGATGCCTCAAATTCAGCATGTATTCTACAAAAAGAGAGAGAGAAACATCTTACAATTCTGGTATAAGTTATTGCCATCCACACAGTCTGCAACAACAAAAGTCACACTAATGTTACTTTAATTTTAATTACACGTATAACTATAACATTTATAACTATGCAGCGCAAAACGTATTTTATCGTAGTAAATAGTTTTTATTTCCCCAATAATATCACAAGTCAAAATTATTTGACACACGGCACGTCTATATTTCATTAAACTTCATTAAACACTTCTTTAGAAAAAATGGCACGTTGGTTCTTAAAGGTACGCCAACCATGGTTTATAACATTCAAATATCCAGACATAAGCAATCGTTTCAATAGCAAAAGGTAAGAATTTTTTTATTCATTATTTACCGACAATTGATTTAAAAATTAATATACTCTTTTAAAAAACTAAAGCAGTATTGTTTTTTTTCCCATTATTCATTACTAAATTAAATATTCAATAATAAATAGTATACTGTTTTTGTGGATATAACTAGATTAGTTTTTAGAGACATTTTTAAGCTAATAGTATATAACGATTGATTGATAAATGAAAATATTTAAAATCCATTTTATTATTTTAGATTGTAAAAAGGTAATTATTGTTAAAAAGTAATGAATATACTTAGGGTTTTTTTTTTTTAAGTTTATTATATTAGATACTTTTCCTTTTCGCTTTAAATAAATATTTTATATTAACTAAAGCACAGTATATTTTGTTTTTTGTAAATCATTAGTCGAAAATAGAAATTTGAAAATCTTATCCAAAGGGAAAAAAGAGTTAAAAACGGTATTGCACTCGAAAATGCCTATGCATTGCCGGCAAACAGAGGAAAAAGAAACCTGTACGATAAGTAAAAAAAGTGGAAGAATTTTCGTAACAAAAATATTAATGTGTGGCGTAAATACAGAGGTCACTAACATCACACCCTTGCAAATACATACACATAGAAGCATTGGCATCGGGAGAGAAGGGGGAAATTTCCATGGAGAAAAAGGTTTGCCCTCGGAAAATGCCTGTGCAACGCTGGACTAAGCGGAAAGGAAACACACCTTTCCGATGATGCAAAAAAGTGGAAGGAATTTCAAAAACGGGAATTTTAATGATATTAATATAGAAATCACGCACACACCAGGAAAGGTTGATACCAAGAAGTGAAGGGGAATTTTCCATGGGCAAAACGTAATTCACTCGAAATAGCCCGTGCAACGCGCCAGGCCACGTAGTTAGCTATTTTTAAAAAATTTTTTTTTAAGTAAATTGGTACATTTCCTACATTACTTGACGCAGCCAAGTTAAGTTGAAACGGAATATTGTAAAACTTCTTTAAAAAAATCCATGGAACTTTGTAGCTTTAAAAACTTTTGTTTTTTTCTGGTTTCTTACAAACATAAAACTATTTTTTTAAAAAAAGTACTTTTTCGTTTCAGGGAGCCGTAAAAATGCAAAGAAAAGAAGCTAAATGCCAGTAGTAATTAATTGTGGTAAAGCTACCACAGAATTCCCGAGTGCTTAAGGTAATGATGAAATGTTTGTATTACAATGAATGTAATCAAATTTCTTGACTCTTCCCCATAGCTCTTTTTTATAATTACATATTTTTCATCGGATAACAAAACATCTAGAAATCAGCTGTCGAATCAATAGCTAACGTTAAAAAATTTTCAATTCATTATTTAACAAAAATGAATATAAATTAATATTTTTTTAAAAAAACTAAAGCAGTATTGTTTTTTATAATTCATTACTAAAGTAATTATTCAATATTAAAGTCGCTCATTATCTGTTCTCTTATGGATAAAACTAGATTAGGTTTGTAAATTTAAATCGAAAATAGAAATTTGAAGAAAGATTTCGCTCTGGTAAAAAAGAGGGAAAACGAGTTTTATACTCGAAAATGCCCGTGCAGAGACGGGCTAAACTGAGAAAAAAGAAACCTGTCAGTCAAGGAAGAGAAACTGTAGACATTTCAGAAAAGGGAGTTTTAATTTCATAAGTATTGAAATCACACACATTGAGCATACACAGACACTCAGAAGTGCTGGTATTCAGAAAGAAAGGGAAAATTTCCATGGGGGCTGAAGCTATACTCTTGAAAAAAGCCCGTGCAACGCCGGGCTAAGTGGAAAGTAAACAGACCCGTCCGACGGGGCAAAGACGTAGAAGAAATTTCGAAAAAGATAATTTCAAGGACAAAATATAGAAATCACATACAAACCAAGAAGTACTGAATACAGGATGGCAAGAGGTAATTTCCATTGGCAAAAAGTTATGCACTCGAAAAGGCCCCTGCAACGCCGGGCATGCAGCTAGTAGTAGGAATTGAAAATAGTACACGATTTGTCTGCATTGTAACAATGCACACCCGGCTTGGCTAGTTTGGCTGAATAACCGGTTTTCTACGCCAACTTTTGTCATTGATTTAACAGTTACATTGTTATAACAATGGAGACGAATCTAAGTTGGCGTCGAAAACCGGTAATTAACTTAATTAATGAATTAATATTTGAAAAAACTGTATTAACATCAAGTGTCATCCACTACAAGTTTAAAAAAATTTATTTGAACTTGAATGAATAAATAAAAAAGTATTGTATTAACGATTGAAAGTTTGAACAAGATATATATATAGGAAAGTATTAAAATAGTAGGATTGAAAATCGTAAGTAATATAAAGAAATGCTGTCAATTCTTACGGTCAGCAAAGAAATTCTCCTTTATTTGAAGTTACTTTTAGCTGTGAACAGTTAAATTAGTATAACATATGTATACATATGACAGAATCGCAATATAGGAAAAATAGAAAGCGATTTTCTTGGTGCTTCCATTTTCCTTCATATGGATGTGACTATTTTTTTGTCTGTGTTAAATTTATTCATTAATTAAATTGGCTCTTATTCTGATAGAGTAAAGAGACCACATTTAGAAATTGCGCACAGAGGGTGGACATCACACTAGTAGAAGTCCAGCACACCAGCGCGCACAACGTAGATTTTGAGCGACTTAAGCGTTACATTGATTTATTTAATACTGATTAAACATGAAAAAAACTGTATTAACATCAAGTGTCATCCACTATGTTTAAGTATTTTATTTAACGATTGAAAATTTGAACAAGATATTTATACATGTAAATATATATAGGGAGGGAGTGAACTAATAGTAGGAATTGAATAAGATTGAAATTTACGGGTGCGCGTTATACGCCGTATATAAAAATAATAGCTTTAAAAAAAATGAGCATAGAAAAAAAAATGACTGTATCAAAATACTGTTTATTTAAAAGAAATGAGACATTCCTTATGAATTTATATGTTTGTAGTTCTTGAAATATACAATTTTTTTTTTAAAGCTTGGAATAATACCTCGAAAAAGTGACTTTAAAATTTAAGAGCATATTTAATCGTTAAAATGCATGTGATTTTGTTTTAGTTATGAAATACATAAGTTAGTTTTTTAATTTACAAAATTTCTCGACAGAAAAATAAGCATTTAAATTGCACCAACGTTACAAAGGTATAAATCAGAGCTTTCTAATAATTAATTTTTAAACATTTTGAAACACTTACTGACCGCGTTGAAAGAGGTGCTAAATTACCAATGGAAAATTTTCTTCTTTTTTGAAAAATCATTATCATTTTGAAGGCACGCCTTTAATTGTCATTTAATCGAAATAAAAATTCCACACCTGGAATAATTTTCCTACCTTATTTCACTCAATAGATTCTATGCCAATGTATTAAACGTTTTAAAATGAAGCAAAATAACATATAGCCCAATGACATATTTCGAGATACACTAATTAGGGTAATTGCTTTTTGCTTACTTTCTCCGTCACAAGAAATGGAAAAACAACTGCCCTAAACATGAAGAGTTATTATTTAATAGCAATCACACACATGCTATTGTAACATGAAAAAGTAGTTTAAATATATTGCCTCAAGTAAAATTATATAAATGTTATCTTAGTTTACACGCCCTACCACACACACAATTACGTGTAATTAATTTGATTCCTATCTCACAGTTATTTTTATTGCGAAATATTTCATTCCTCCCCTAATGGCTTTATTTATGTAAATATCACACTAATTTTGTCATAAGTATCTATTGTTCGTATTTTGAGTACCTAGATACTTTTAAGATGAAATCGTTGTATTCCGCGCACAATATTTAGGACATTTTCTGTTTGCTTGCACAAAAAGGGATTAAATACTTTCGTGTCACTCATTAAAAAAAAAAAACATTATTTCTAGGTGTTGGGAATACTGAGGATATTTTTTTCATGTAATGAATATATTTTGGATAGCAATTGTGTGTGTGTGATTGTATTATGAATCCGAATATCAAATGTATGTTAGAATAGAACAAAGCTTTCACTCTTACTCTCATGGATGAATAAAAAATAAAGTAACTGTTGGCAACTACTGGCGATATTACAGTCAAAAAAGCTTATTTTAAGCTATAAAATAAAAGTATGACTTTAAAAAATTTTGCGATTGTATGCCGGTAATTTTGAAAGAAAATGATGGCTAGTACATTTTTCTTATTATTCTCATGTATAAATATTTCTTATTCAGAATAATTGGCTAGTACAAAGATATACAGAAATGGTAATGAAGAAATATAGAAAGCCGAACAAAATATAACTTACTTCAAGAGAAGCATCACTTCATGAGAGCAAGAAAGGATGTAATTTTTTCCCCGAGAGAGAAATATTCGTTCAGGAAAATATTATTCAGTTAAATAAATGAAGTTAGTATCTCAATATTTTAAAATACAATGAAGGAAGCTTCATTATTATTCTTACAACAATTGGAAACATAAGCCAATTAAGAGTTTTCAGGTCACTTTTTTCTCAGTTCAGTAATTTTGCCGTTTAAAATTGAAATCAGAACATTGAAGATAATTTCATTTATATCAACTAGTAGTTGATAGCAGTGCATGAAAGTTTATTTAAATGTGATATAAATATTAGAACTTTTTTATAAAATGACCAAAGGATTATCGGATTTAGGAAACAGGAAATGTCCAAGTAGCGTTTTTATAAACTTTTATTTTGTTTACCATATCATTATCATAATCTTTGTAATCTTTTAAATCAGTAGAAAAAGAGCCTTCAACTTCTTACGCTATCAAGAGATTTTTTTTTTTTTATTAGAATGAACAATATTTTT
The DNA here is from genome assembly GCA_019973955.1 of Trichonephila inaurata madagascariensis. Taxonomy (NCBI): domain Eukaryota; kingdom Metazoa; phylum Arthropoda; class Arachnida; order Araneae; family Nephilidae; genus Trichonephila; species Trichonephila inaurata. Next base: position 961,445 of record BMAV01015736.1, on the reverse strand, counting down.
CCTCTTTCCTATATTATATTTTATTTATCAAAAAATATATTTGTTGATTATAACATATAATTGTAACTGATATTTTATTACTTATAAGATCTAAGATATAACTTAGTGGCGCGACAGCCCATGAAGGCCAAGGCTACTGTGCCCAACTCAGTATACGCGACAGTGGGCCCTGAGGTGCATGAGCAGATGTTCCGGTCAGGTAGTCAGTCTCACGCGAAACCCCCAGTATTAAGCTCCCACGCAAGCTTGGTATTCCTTTCATCGACTGACTGAAGGGATGAAAGGCCGAGTCAACTTTGCCCATCCCGGGATTTGAACCTCGGACCTGTGGTGTGGAAGCGGGATGCTGTAACCACTCAGTCACTGCGCTTCGATCTGATATATTGATGAAATATTGCTTTAACTGAAGGAATACTATGCTAATTTTCTTATTCGACTGTTGTCACCAATACAGATGATTAAGATTAAAACACTATAAAATAATATGTTAGAAAGAGATATTTGCACGATAATGGGCATTTCAAAATACAGTCGGATCCCGATTTAACGAATTCATCGGGACCGAGCCTTTTGTTCGTTAAATCGGGTTTATTCGTTATATTTGGGACCAAACAAAATACAAATTTTTTGCACTCACCTTTTGGAAACTCTATATTAAGCAACTACACTAAAAATATCCCTGGCCATAAATTATACACTTTTTATTCAACAGCTAAAAATACTATTAATGAATTATTACGCACCAGTTAATTGGAAATTTTAAAATACTGAGAAAAAGATTTTTGACAATCTTTTTGATTCCTCACTCGAAAGAGTTCTTTTTCGACTTTATGCAGAGAAGAAAATACTCCGTCATTTACATCATGTTGCATGACTACGTTGTCACAGTTTTCAAACAATGTAGATTATTAGAAAATGTAATAGTTTGGATGTTTCATTATCCATTTCTGCATCAGGATCTTTGTTCATTGGCTCCGACCAATCAACAGTTTCCTGAGCTTCACTTGCACAGGTAGACAGTCCCTCATTATATGTGACATAATCGTTAAAATATCCCTTGCAGTGTGGGATAAGAAATATTCCTGTTCTATTCAAAACTCATACGATAGGTTGCACTCATGAATTATCTGCACCCTTTCCCATCAAAATTTGATACTTCCAAGAACAATCCTTTCTCTGTTCTGAACAAAAAGGACAATTTGAAAAAAAAAAAGAAATTCAAATTTTTCAAATACAAATTAATAAAAAAAAAATTTCAGCTGTTGAAATAATTCGGTGTTTATTATTTGTTAAATAAGGATTTTGCCTTCGTTTTGATCAGGGAAAGAGAAAAATTCGTTAAATAGGGGTTCGTTAAATCGGAGTCCAACTGTATAGCTTAATTACGATTTAATTACCGACTAATTAGGTAATAAAAATCTACTGTAAGCTACTATAAGCTTAAAAAGGTTCCATAAATATGTTCCAGGTACTTGAATTTTTTGAAAAGTTATCATTTTAACTTATTGTATGAATCAATCTCCTCATTTTTTTCGGAAGTTTTAAAGAAATTAGCTCATTTTTTATTTTTGATTAAACCATACTATGTAACCGTTATGAGAGCAATGATTATTTGAATGAAAGAAGCAATCTTTTTTTCTACTTAAAAATATGAATTAACCCTTTACCTACCGACGGTACTTATAAGTACCACCCACTTTAAAAATTAGATAGAATAACCATCTTTATGAATATTCTGACGAATATTCAGATGATTTTTTTGATAAAGAATTCCCAGCAGATAATCTGTTGGAATTTTCGTTAGATTCTTAAGAAGACGATCAAGAGACTGAACAAGACTCAAGGTGCAGCAGTTAATGTTTAGAAAATACTGTATTTCTGACCCCAAAATACAGTGGTTTAAAAAACATTCAATTGAAACCTCACTCAAAATGCACAACGTGTAATGAATTTTTGTGTATTAATGAAACGAAAAACTGTTTCTTTGAATATCATCAAATTAAGTTAATGTGCAAAAGCTGTTTTTATGTGTGTAAAAAAAGTAGATAAATTTTAAAAATTTAATAATCTTTAAAAATAAATATTTGTGCTGTAAAATATTAGTATTCTCTGTGGTTATATTTAGCATTTTTAAGAGTTAAAACTGAGTAAAAAAAGTCATTCGGTCTTTTCGTATTATGAGAATATTTTAGATCTTTGTGGACGGACGGTACTTTAAAGTACCAATTTAATTAATTAGCTCTAACGGATTAAATTTTCCAAAGTTGAGTGCTTTATTTACATATATCCCTTAATTTTCAATGTAGAGATTCAAAAAATAATATTGCATGAATAAATGGCAGTAAATCTCATAATGCGGTTGATAAACAGTTAAATGTGTCGAGGCTCAATGCTCTCCCGTTGGTGTGGTGTGGTGGTTAGGAGAGGGGTGCCAGCTTAGACCACTTGACCGAGGTTCAAAATTACGGTGTCCTTTCCCAATAGCCCTCGTGTTGCTTTATAGCGCGACTTTAATATATAACTCTCACCGTGTAATGTGTAAGAGTACTCTTTTTCACAATTCCTGCAATAAGTTCACAATCTCCCTATATATATGTTCAAATTTTCAATTGTTAATAAAATATATTTTAAAGTGCTCAGTTGAGCTGAAATTTTATATATACGATTATTTTGGATGACATACGGTAATTTAATTATAATTAATAAAAATTAATTGATTAAAACTAGTTATTCAAAGAATTACAAATACAGCCACGTTGGCATCATTTTGGGTGACTTAGTGACCATTTTGAGTAGTGTCAAAACTTTAAAAGGTTTTTTTCTTACATTTTATAGCTCTCATTTGAGCTAAAATTTTCTATGCACTATTGTTTTGGGTAACATACGATAATTTAATTATAATTACTTAAAATTAACTGACTGAAACTGTAATTATTTAAAGAATTACAGCTACAATCACTTTGGCTTCATTTTTATCGACTTGGGCAAAAATTTAAAAGATTTTTTTTTCTCACGTTTTTTAAAGCATTCAGTTGAACTGAAATTTTATATACATGATTGTTTTGGATGACAATACGATACTTTAATGATAATTAATAAAAATTAATTGCCACTTAATATTGTGATTCTGTCATATGTATATACATATATATATTAATTGTAATTATTTAATAAAAAGTAACTAAAATAAAAAGTTTCTTTGCTGGCCAAAGTAGGAATTGATTTAATTTTTTTTTATATTACTTGTTTGATTTAACATGTTAAGAGCATCATGTTAATATTCTTACATTAAATACTGAATATCATGTTTAGTAATAATAATACATATTAATAAAGTAATAAAACAGCTTGAACGGAAAGGAAAAAAAGAAAAAAAAAACCCACTTCGTCATTTAACGTGTCAATGTAGTATGAAAATGCCCCAAATCAATGCAATGAAAAGTACATTTAAAAACTTTCAAAGCAATATCTATGAAGTTGAGGGATTCACGCGCGCGCGCGCTAAAGATAATTTAAAAGAAAAAAAAATATATTCGGAACATAATATAGAGAAATATGTTTTAATAATTATATGCAAAAATCAATACCTTGTGAAATAATTTCTAAATATTATATAATGTGTAGAGAATATAATGGATTAAAAAATTTGCTGATTTGCGAAATATTTCAGATTTAACTAAATGAAATCAAGGAAACCCTTTTTAAGTTTTTTTTTCTAGAAAGGCATACATAGGAATATTTCATTTTTGTAGTATAATACAAAGATATTATGTATAATTTTCAATGAAATAGTTTCTTACAAAGCCTTAGTTTTAACTCACATTTTTTTGAGAATGAAAACATATGCCTACTGCCAAAAGTTATATATTTTAAGTTTTAAAAATTATATTTTAAACGGGATGCAAATCAAATTGATAAGAGATAAGAATGTTCAGATCATTTTAAAACTTTTTGAATATTGATTATAAAAAAATATATTTTCCAAATAACTTTGGAAAGTTTATAAATATTGAACTTCATACCGCAACATCTTGAAGTGAGTGTGCAACATAGCAAATTTCGAACACTAAAATCGTTCTCGTCACAGAAGAAACACACGCTAATATTGCTATTGGGACCTGCATCAATTTTTCCAGGTGTAGTTGACAGCAAAATCATAAGCCAGGCTACAAGAACTGCAAAAGTCGATACCTACGGGAAAAAAAAACCCAACTTATTTCGTTTCTTAAGTCACAACAAAATTCAGTCGGTAAAATCCTAGGAGAGCCCACACCCTTGGCGACGAACCGAAAAAAGCGCCAAGCCATAACGAGATGGCACCAAATGAAATCAACAATGGCGGCAAGTGAATATAGCAAGACAAGGTGGATGCGTAATGAAAATATATGTAAATAATACAGAAATTAATCAAATATATTTAAGATGAAATTAAAAAAACAGCACTTACTTTCTTACTGCTGATCTTTTCCGAGTGAAAGGTACAGCGTGACAGTAAATTAAAAAAGCCTTGAAGGCCTTATCGCTAAGCGAATGACCGTGGGAGCGCCGCCATATATTTTCTGCGAGGTAATGGTTGAACATACCCATTCGACAACTCCGTTCAAATCCACCCAAAACAGCACTCTTTCGTTCATATAATCCCATTCGCTCATTACATTTAGAACATTCATAATTCGAAACAATTCTTCCTTCCTTCATACACCATCCAAACAATTTTTCTTACATTTCGCATTCAATAAAGTAAAAAAATTCGAAGGTATATTCACTCACACGTGCCATACTTCCAGCCCAGTGCCCAACAACAAAATTATGAAATACAAAATGCCCTTGACAAAATGTGAAAATTCCAGAAATAGTTCGGTTTACCATATCTAAAGTATCAAAGTAGGGTTACCAAGATGGCGCAATTATCGCCAACCAAAATAATTCGCGCCAAAGGTGTGGGCTCTCCTAGAACTGAACCATTCAGTCAATTACAGTTTTAATGGGAAAATATAAAACTTTTTTGTCTGAAAATGGGCAGTGTGCAAAATGCAAAGAAACGGCAATATCGTCTCAAAAAAGACATTACTTCTTTGGGAATAGAGAAAATAAAAAATAAACTTATAGTTAGTAAAGACTTCTTTCTTTACTTTAAAATATAGTAAGGAGAGGCGAGAGATTTATGAGACGATAACTAGAAAAATAAACAAAATCTTCCAAGTCAACGACTCCACTCAGAATCGTCTGTTTACTTTTTTTTTTTTAAAAAAACCTTTCATAATTAAAAATTATATTTACTGATCAATACATCATTAGCGTTGGAAACCTAGCATAAAAATACAAATTCAAATAATTTTTTACTATACAGTAATAAAATATATGAAGTACTTATGTTATATTAGCAAATATTGATAGATTATCCTTTAGAAATAAGGATCATAAACGGAACATTTTGGTTTTTAAAAGAGCTGTTTCTAATATAATTTTAATTAATACATACCGATTGAGTTACACATTATCCTATTGTGCTGTGGATAGTCCTAGCGGCTTGGTAAGCATGATTGCGAGTTTTGTGGAATGAATTCGAGTCTTCATTCCACTAAACACCGACCGAGCGGCTTCATGTCAAACTGAATGAGTTCAAGTTATAGCATGGTATAAAATTCATTTGCATCAAGTATACATGCATGCATACATACATACATGCGTACATATATATGCATACATGTAAATACAAGCCGATACTGGCCTTGGTACTTCATAACATTGTAAGACTATGTACTCTTTTTAGGCAGTGACGTAACGTACACCCCCGCACTGTGGGGAGTGAGTGAATATTAACGTCGCACTGTTCAGCTACACGAGGGCTTTTGGCGACGGACCACGTAATTTTGAGCCATGGTCAAGTGACGTGGACGACACCTGAGCTGGCACCCCCCTCTCCTAACTACCACACCACACCAACGGGAGGACGTTTCAGCTCTCGACAGATTTAACGTGCATCGCTGCCCTACGCGGCGGGTCTTTAGTGGTACAGGGCTCGAACTCATGACATGCCTGCCATGATCCGATACCTTAACCACTGGGCTACCGCAGCCCGCGCACTGTGTGTGGGGGGAGGGTTCAAAGCCTGACTGACGTCCAGTTGTAATCCTTTGTAAGATCCGGCTTGGGGCCCAAAGTTTGACTTTGCAGGAGGCCCTAATATTCTCCGTTGCACACACACACACACACACACACACACACACACACACACACACACACACACACACACACACACACACACACACACACACACACGCACACGCACACACACACACACAACGTCACTGATTTTAGGTTATTGTTATCTTTCGATTGTACTGAAAAATTTCTTATACTCTCGCCTCTTGAACTAAAAGGGATAGGGCTTGAATTTCTAAAACTGAAGGATATTTATCATTTACGCCCCTGTAGCCACCTTCCTTAGAGTCGATTTCCACAAACCCATTTTTTACGGATCTCTATTCAACAAAAAGAAACATACATGTCAAATTCCAAAAGTGTCTAGGTTCAATTTTCTAAGAACTGGAATCTTTTTAATTTACAACGCTCTCGTTAACCTCTCGCAATCTCTTGGTTGTCGATTTCCGCAAACCCGTCCTTAACGTATATCTATTCAGTGAAAGAGATATGTTTGCCGAATTTAGTCTGTAAGGCTAACAGTTTAAAAAAGGTAAATATTGTCTAAAATGTTCCCCCAATCCCCCTCCAACTGCTCTGAATGGATATCTACTCAATAGAGGAAACATATTTGTAAAATTTCAAGTTTGTAAGTGTGATAGTTCAAAGACGGGTAATTTTCTCAGGCTCCATCATCTCTATGAGCTATTCCATTAATTCGTCCACATCATAAACATTAACATCGAGACCCATTAGTGGCGTACACAATAATGGGAGGTGGGGGATCAAACTCCTTCCGTAAATCTACAGAATTTTAATTTTTAGCATAAAGGTTACGACTCTGTGCTTTCATCTACATTTTTAAAAAAATATAATCCCTTTCATGAAAGTACAAGGGGATTCCTTAAGAAGTATAAAGTTTCAATGCACTGTAAATCAAGAACAATTTATGATATTATATATTACTTGTGATAGAGAGAATTGTATGGGATTATTTAAAGTTTTGTTAGAGACAGTCACAGGTGTTCTATGTGTGAAATTTTAATCACACGACACACGTTGAGCCAGTAATCCCTTTCCACCCAAACGCGCGATAAGATATCTGAATCAAGTCCATCGTTAGCGTTTGTGATACGTTGTTTCATCTCCTCTAGATCAGCAAGAAGGGAAGGGACGAATACCTTGTCCTTTGCGTAGTCCTACAATAAGAAATTACAAGGTGTTAAATCAAGACTTCTGGGTGTTCATTAGGTGAATGGCACGTACAAGTACGTGGTTTCTCCAGTTTATAGGTGAGGAAGCTGCTCATCTAGGTAATCTTGCACATATGCCAACCAGTGTGGGGATACACCATCTAATTAGAGATTGAAGGTGTCATTGTTGTACTGCAACTGTGGCATCAACCAAAGGGTTAACATTTCCAAAAAAGAGTGTCTCTTGTGACATTTTGCAAAATTCAAAAAAGCCTTTTCCACTGCAAACACCGCCATTTTGACTGACTAATCACATGTCATGCATGTTATTACCTACGTCACTTCCGTCAGGGGAGAGACACAAACTTTAAGAGTATATCTACCTTACAATTCTCTGAGGTGGTGCTTGTCTTGTTGCCACTGTCTTACAGCATCTGGAAAGTGTATACATGTTTATGAATCACCCTGCAGTTGTATACGCCACTGAGACCCATGCCCAAAGAGACTCTATCCTTCATTATAGGCATTTTCTCGAAGTCCCTTTGATAATCACTGCTTCTGGCCACAAATTCTTTCAAGCAGAGTTTAATCTTCAATCGAAAACTTTTTGCCAACCTTAATTAGAGATATGCAATAGAACGATATAGTAAAGAAATCTGTACAAAACTCTTTCTAGGTTAATTCTCTATCAAAACCGATTTCAATTGACCGATGATGCATTCGAGCACTGCTTGACTTATGCGATTTGCATACCAAGTAAAGGTCGCAAGGTCGCATTCAAAATAAAACAGTTTGAGTCCAAATAGGAAGTATTCCACTTTGTATTCGTATACTGAGGTACCACTAAGCATATATATCGTATATATATATATATATATAAATCATCAATTATATATACATTGTGTTTTTTGTTTTTAAATATTATTAAAATATTGTGAGGTGTATAACACAAAATTTATACTTAGGACCAGTTCTGAATAATGAATTTTTAAGAGAAAAGTAATTTTTTTTCATAAACACACACACAAATAATTATAGAACATTCAGCATAATAATAACAATTTCAGCAATGAAGTCGTTAACAACCAAGGTCTAATTTTGTTTGATTTTTAAATTAAGGTACAATCATGCATATGAACTGAGAATAAATTTATGAATAACGTGTTATTACTGACAATTTCTTAAAAGAAAATTCTTTCTTCTAAGGTTACGAAAGAAATTTAAAAAGTATTCTAAATACACATTGAAAAAAACTAAAGCAGTTATCAACCGTGGATACAAAACATTATGAAAGATTTTTCATTATTTTTTTTTGACGATATAAAAATAATATCCGATTCAAACTTAAACAATCAGTTATTTGATTTGGTAATAATAAAATACGTTTAAAAGGAGAACTTTACTGTATAAATTGCAATATACAATATTAAAAACAAAAATTAACTGATACACGAGTATTTTGAAAGTAAAATGCTTGTTTCTGAATGTTTTTTTATTATAAAGTGTTCAGAGAGAGAGTTGTGTGTGTGTGTGTGTGGAATATATATACATAGTTTTACTTCATTTTATTTCTTCAATCCTACATTGCGCGTTACATAAAAATATAAAATAACATATTTATTCCTTAAATTTTCTATACTGAATGATACATATTTGTTAATAATTTAATTTTTTTGTATCTTCGTATGTAACTACAATAATTATGAATATTCTTAAAATTTATTTAATTATTTATAAGTTAAGAATTTTCTTAAAAACATTAAATAAATGGTTCAGGAGCATTATGCTCTGAGCCATTGATAAATATACTAACTGTGGTTTTTTATGCTAGCAATTTTTAACTGATAATTAAGTAGTAATATTTTCTTTAATTTGTAATAATATTCGGCATCTTTTTAGGTCTGATATTGAATTTTTAAGGCTGGTAAACACGCGCATATTATGCAAGGCAATATTTAATTTGGATATACTCCTTTTCAACCGATCAGTTAATTATAAAATAAAAATCAACTAAGAATCATTAGCTATATACCTATTTTTAATAGATAATAAAACTATAATAGTGTATTGCAAAATATAACCGTGTATCTTGCATTTTTTAACACACACACGCTCGCGGGCAATATTTCGCATTTCTTGGGCATTCAAATAAGATTAAGAGATAAGATATACAAATTTACAACTTTTTAAAAATTTGTTAATTTTAAAAAAATATAAAAGTAACAGTAACAACACACACCACACTCACCTTCAATGTCAAGGACATGATCTTTCAGAAAACTGGGAAATGTTTTTTCGATTCTCAATCTAAATTCAAGTTAATGTGAAGAAAGATCTTATTTATCACCTTCCGCTGCGTGAGTCTTCCATTTGTTAAACATCATTGAACGCGGTTCAGCCAAATATCTGAAACAGACAAGTAGACTATCGCTATTCATCTAGAACTGGTTTGGGTTTCGCCTTCCGGGCAAGAGGGTAGCGTCATGATATAATTTCCTACTGTTAATTTTGCGTTTGTTTTTTTCGTGTTTCTCTTCTCTTCGTTTTCCTTTACGTGATCGGTTGCTGTGTGAATGCTTTTTTTTTCTTTTTGCCGCAGGTTCACAATAAGATGACACATCTCGGTAGTAAAAACTACCTTGGTTTTCCGCATGGTATTTTGATAATGTAGAGTAGGAAATCAGGTCATAGTAAAGAAAAAAAAGTTCAAGATCTAATGGTTTTCTTAGAGAGAATACATTTAGAAATTTATTTTCCACAGTCTGGGTAGACAAAAAAAGAGGATGAATGGATAAGTATAATTTCCGAGAACATTTTTTCAACTTAAATGGGAACTTTAACCCGGGAGAAGGCGCGCACTCGATACTAACGTTAGTGGTCGAGCGGGATGACTGAGTCACCCCAATCTTTTTTTTTATAATTATTTTTACTGCACACCATGAATTCCATTGAATAATTTAATTAAGAGAAAGTATATTTACTTACTTTGAAGGACTTTTCAATTTTTTTTGATAATCTGAGAAAAAATCCAATCAAACTGAACTAAAATGTTTCAAATGTGCGTGAATTTAATAAAGAACACAAATCACACACAGACACTTTTCTCAAACATTACAGTAATGACATTTGCAGGCCAAACTGTCATATTTTGTTCAAGTTATTATAGTTTTAACTTCCTTTGATGATCGATAAATAGTATGTTGAACTTTTTCTTGCTTTTGTCTTTTTGACAGGGCCCTTGCGATATATTTGTAGCGTCATATCTTTCTTGATGGAGTTTTTTAGGTAGCATTTGAAAACTTTCCTTTCAACTCAAAAGTTTCATGTTCATCACTTTTCTCAAATTTACTTTCGCTATCACAATTAATATCTATTATTTCATCAGGTTCTTTCCATGCTTGATCAGTTTCAAATTCACCCAATAGAGATATTCTGTTCACTTACATTTACAAACCATAATGAGTCGTACAACACAGCAATCAATGCCACTAAATCGTTTACAGGGGAAAAATGTAACCTGTTCATAGAAAATATTTTGGAGTAAAAGTGGTCGCAAGGAGAACTCAGTCACTCCGAGTACCTTAAGATTTGTAAAAAAACCTTTACCACTCCCAAAAAAGAGGGAGTATATGACAAATACATTTTAGTTCCTGTGAAGATAGTTATATATGAGGATACTCTGACAAGGCTATTCGTAATAAATAAACAGTTTTCCCAATATTAAAGATTTTGCGAGTCTGGGGTGACTCTGCGCCCCTCGTGACCGCTTCCTTGTTAAAATTAATATTAAATTTGAAAAATGTCTCCAAAAATGTGCAGGGAAAAAACAACAACCTTTTTTTCGAAATCAATGCGCCGTATGAATTAAAATAATTTGAAATAGTCTCTAATCTGTGAATTGTATGCGTGTTCCACGTAAATATAACGAATTTACCAATTGTCCTTTTCTTAGTAATATGTTGACCGTGGGAGCATAGTGGTCAAGGTCACGGACTCATGGCTGGTGTGTCATGATTTCGAGCTTTGTGCAGCTGAAGACCCACCGTGTAGAGGGGCGATGCACGTTAAATTTGTCGAGGCTCAAACGTCCTCCCGTTGGTGTTGCGTGGGTGTCAGAAGAGGGAGAGAGAGTGCCAGCTCAGGTGTCGTCTTCGTCACTTGACCATGGTTCAAAATTACGAGATCCATTTCCGATAGAAATTTCTTAGCTTTAAGTGCGACGTTCTTAAGTAAACAGAGATTTACTTAAAAAAAAGACGAAAATGCAAGATGAAAAAGTAAAATTAAAGAACATTCCATCTCATTTTTTCGTCAAAACTGTTCAGGATTTATCGACACTAAACGCATGATTTTGAAAAGCATTGGGATTGAACCACTGGCGTAGCTAGTTCCGAGTGTGCCCCCTATCAAAATTTCTTGCACACCTTTTTGGAGGTCCCTACCTGGCGTAGCTAGTTCTGAGGGGGCCTTGTATCAAAATTCTTCCGGGAGCCCTTTTTAGATATGAGAACCCTGTTAGTTAGACTGTAGTTACACATGTTGGGGCCCCTGTAGTTTTGGGGTCCCGTACATTGATACGGCGGTAGATACGGCCCCTGGATTGAAGGATTAGCAGAACACCGGATTAAAGTTCACAAGATATATGTACTCGTACTCTCCTTATTATCTTCTATTATTATAATTGCTGAATTATCATTAACATTTTAATTTAACAATCGTAGTATACCGCTTTGTGTTCAGTTATGAGAAAGAATGAAGGAAGAAGATGAAAAAAAAAAAATTCCTGCACTAAGACAGAGAGAAAAAGTTTAACTAACTTATGTACAAAATATTGAATCTTGGTGTACTTCATACGTTCAGGATTGTACAGGGTGAACCAAAAGTCTTGCCCTGATTATAAATATTTGTTGTGCTCAAACTATTACAATTAAACATGTGTTTTTTTCGATATCATTTTTTTTTCATAAGACCATTCATCTCAGTAAATTTCAATGTGTCCCCTTGATAGTTCGGATAATGTCTATGCGGTATTTCAGTTCCCACCAAGCGTTAAGTTCAACAGTTGCTTCACTCACACTCGGCCTGACACCTCTAGGAAGATCCTTAAAGCTGCCTATTTCTTTAAACATTTCATACAATCGCTTATTTATTTTGCACCGGATAGCTTGCTTCCATAACAATGTCGAAATTTGCACTGAACATTAATGAACAATTTTGTTTCGTGAAGCCAAAGTACACATTGGATTTTTTCTGAATGACGTCTTTTCGGCAAGAAATGATGTCTTTCTTACCAATGTTGCATGTTTACTTTGAAGAGTATTTGCGCCATATAGTGCAAAATAAAACTAAAAGTACTAAAATTCACGTATCCAAAAGGTACCAAATTTACATTATGACCGTATTCATTCGAATCTAAGCCACCATATAGATTCTAAGACGCACCCCGAATTCTCAACACATTTTAATGAAAAAATAACAAATAGTGTAAAATGGTTTTTCGATATTCGATACTTACAAAATTAACAAAAAATTGCGAACTAAAAGAAGTGAATAATTAATTTGTTTTACCAGTATCAAAAACTTTTAAATACATACATGAACCTGTAATTGCTCTAACCATCAATATCATGTTCTATTTCATCCATACGACGAGTTTTTTAGTTTCGATTCTAAGCCGTACCTGATTTTCAGTAGCAGTGACATTGAAAAAAAGAACGGCTTCGATTCGAATAAATACGGTATCTTAAATGGTTATTTTGTAATGAATTGTTATAACAGGGCAAGATTTTAGGTTCATCCCATTATGACGAATTACAAATAACACTTTTAAGGTATCCGACTACCCTAAAATCATGATTTTTTTAAGTAATTGACAATTTTTTTATGATTTTATTTTATAGGCCATCTTATTAGCTTTATAAAAATTCCGTTTTTTATTTTCCATTTACTAGAACAAAAACTACAGTTGTTTTAGTAAAAGCACATGCCATAACTTTACATAAGATGTCAAACATTAAAATGCGTTTTACTCGAAATGTGTTTTTTTTAGTAAAACTCAAACGGGGACAGAGATTGCTCAAAAAGTTCTTAAAATAATTTGCTGAAATTTTCTGTGTATGTTCTGTATAGCAGTAGAAGTGTTTTAACCATCAGATTTATCAACCACTGTTTTATTACAAAATTTACAGTTCTTTATGTGAATATAATCACTGTTTTCTTAAGCAATTTCCTATAATGACTAAGATAAAGTGGTCTAGTTTTTGTAAAAATTAAAATATCTCTTATCCTGAAGGTCATTTCAAAAAGGAATAGCAAAATAATACATCAAAACTGAAAAATTGAGAATTTGTTCATTTACTATTTGTACAGAGTGGGCCCCGTTTATGTAATTTTTTGTCAATTTTCACCTATTTTTTCTCATTTTAGTAGTAATAATTTATTTTTCTCTTCTTAATTTTAGCCTTTTTTTCTTAAAATGTACTAAATAAATCTAAAAACCACAAAAAATCTCCATTTTTTTTTTTTAAAAAGTTGTCGCAAGTAGTCGGATACCTTAAATTGAAAAATGGACATTTTTAAACAAATATTTCATATATAAAAATATCAAACATACTTTAAAATAAAGGGCTATTATTTTAAGGTAAATGTTTGACAGATTTTGACGTATTTTATTACGGCACATGAAGGGTGCTATTCGATTGATAATAATTTGATAATAAGTCATTTTTATCAATTTATTAAGGCCTTTTTTGGGTTACCTGTTATTATACTTCAGGAAAAAAAATCGTCAAACTCTTATCTCCCATTCAGTTAAGTTTCATTTAATTTCATATTATGTGAATGTTGTTTTAATCACATATATAATGTTAAAGATAATGATTAAATACAAGGTTGGCCTTCAAACTGAAATCAAGGTTAAAGTAACTGAATGAATTACTGTCATCTCTTCAATGTTATAACCACCTTATTATCTAAATAAAACAAGCAAACATCACTAAATCCAAATTTTTAAAAGGGCCACCGTAACCGGTTTCTTAATTAGTTTTATTGAGTGTTGAGCAACAGATAATCCAACAATAGCAGTGAATAGAAACTGGTTTCTATTTTGTTTTTGTGGAGAAACAGTGAGATTTATCTATTGCCGCTGCGCAGGTGCGTGGCAGTTCCCACCGAAATATTGCTAAATATAAAAAGTATAAGGAAGAAGGAAGTTTTCTTTTTTAGGAAAAAAAAAATATGGGCAGTTTTTATTTGTCAAATGCTACAGTAATACAAGAAATATTTCTGAAAACCTTACACAATCTAATTTGTGACTTATTAGGTTGGTATTTAAAAAAATGCTTTTTAACAAGTTTCGTAAAGACAGTGCACAAACTGGATCGAACACGTGAATCTCTCTCTCTCTCTCATGCATGACATAATGATTCAATTTTTCTTGTATCGTACGCATGACTTAATTTTTATTACTTCAGAAAATGAATTAGTAAGGTAACATTAAGGTATCCGACTACGTTCGGAACTGTGGATTTTAAAAAGTGCATAATTGGATAATTTTCATGATATTTAGTGTCACTTAGATTAGAATACATGTATAAAATTGTTTTAAGGACATTTTGACAAAAAAGTTATTTAAATACAATATTTTGGCAAAAAATTAACTTAGAATAATCTTTTTTCAAAATGTTCTCCTTTTATAAAAAATGCTTCTATAATAGTAATATTTTGTGTGTGTGTGTGCTTATATAAAGTAAATACTTCTCCAGAGAGTCTGAACTAAGATTTTTGAAAAATTCACATTATTTTCAGAGTTACCACCCATTGAAATAATTATCGGCGTTTTTTTCTTAAAATTGCTCCCCTCTATTGTCGTAAAATATGGATAAACCCACTTCTAAGATATATTTCAAAAATTCTAGTTGAGCCTCTGTAGAGAGGTCTGAGCTATATACAGGGAAAATATTATTATAATAGAAGCATTTTTCACAAAGGAGAATATTTTGAAAATGGGTCATTCTATGTTCATTTTTTGTCAAAATATTGTACTTAAATAATTTTTTATTGTAATAATATTCTTAAAACAATCTTATATACATTTTCTAATCTAAGTGACACTAAATATCATAAATATTACCCATTTAGACGCCTTTTCAAAATCAGGGTTCCGAACGTAGTCGGATACCTTAAACAAGTAAAGTGCTAATTTTTTTAAAATCAATACCTACTTAGGTCAAGAAAAAGAAATTTTATATTAGTTACTTTTTATTAAATAATTACAATTAATATAAATATATATATACAAATGACAGAATCTCAATATTAAGTGGGAAAACACCTTTTACATTAACATTAAAAACTTTTTAACCACATTAAAGTTGTAATTACATTTTTTAATAAAAGTTGCATATGATAGGGAAGAATTTATCTTAAGACCAGCGTGAAAGGAATGCTGACGTCTGACTAGCATATGATTATTCAGGTTCGGTAAAAATCTTCATCACAAATTTAACAACAGTTGTTTTATCCAATGGTTCTTCCATCTAGAGGAATAATATGAACGGAAATATATTTCTTAAACTGTAATTAATTGATTAAATTTAATTAATGAATTAATATTTAAAAATGTATTAACATCAAGTTTAAAAAATGTATTCGAACTTGAGTTGATGAATAAAAAGTATTTTACTAACGCGATTGAAAATTTGAACAAGATATATATATATATATATGGCCTAATTCAGCGACAGCTTTAGAAATCATAATAGGTCTCCAATTTAGTCCAAATACTTTTTTGTATCTACATTTGTTGTGTCTGGTGAATTCCAATTTCTTCCTGCTTTAGCACTGTAGGTTCTAGTACTTCTCTTCACTGTTATTTTATATTACTATATATATATATATTACATAAGTATGTGACGGATCTATCCACGTACTTTCTTTTAATCCTCTTGAGAAATCTTTGGGCAATCAATTCGCGTTTACTCACAACCAACCCTTTGAAGAAGAAACTATGATATTTAAATTAAGTCTACTATATATAGTCTAGCTAGATAGGAGAAGGAGAGAGAGAGAAAGTCAGGAGCTAAGTGAGATTACTACTGATCAGGTATCATTCAAATTTATAGTCGTATTTCAAATATTAGATAGACGAAAGAATTAAAGTGACGATTTATTTTGTGTTCAAATATTTGGGATAATAGAATTAATCCTAGAATAAGAGGATTGATAATTATAGTCTTCTCGTAATTCGTGCATCTCGCTGTTAATCCACACATATTGCTTATATTGAGACATTCTCTTCTTGTTGAAATTACTTGAATTGAGTTGGTAAATTGTTGGATCAATAAATAGATTGATTTTGAATGTGTCTGGAGTTCCTTCTCTTCCCCCCACACCTGTAGGTGGGCAAAAGAGAGAGCCAAATCTCTCACAAATATATATAAGGAGAGTGTGAAGTAATAGTAGGAATTGTGAAAAATAGTTGGAAGTAAAAAAAAAAAAATTCAATGATTTTAATTTAGTTTTTTAAAAGAATGTTTTAACTTCTGTTAATTTTTTTACAGTTTTAAAGGAAATGGGATGAGTACTATTCTTTAATGTTTTCCTGCCCGTATAGATGTATTGAAAATATTAATCGTTATTTTTTATAAATACATATGATATTTTCATTAAGGTATCCGACTACGTTCGCGGAACAGTGATTTTGCAAAAGCGCGTAAATGGATAATATTTATGATTTTTAACGACACTTAGATTAGACAATGTATATAAAATTGGGTTAAGAATAGTATTACAATAAAAAATTATTTAAGTACAATATTTTGACAAAAAAATAACTTAGAATAACCTTTTTTCCAAATGTTCTCCTTTTGTAAAAAATGCTTCTATTGTATTAATATTTTGCCTGTATATAGCTCAGACCTCTGTACAGAGGCTCAACTAGAATTTTTGAAATGCATAACTTGGAAGTCGGTTTAGCCATGTTTTACGACAACAGAAGGGAGAAATTTTAAGAAAATACACCGATAAATGTTTCAAATGGTTGTAACTCTGAAAATAATGTGAATTTTTCAACGTATAGTTGAGCCTCTGGATCAGTTATCTGCAAAGTTTATATAGATTTACAAAAGGAGAACATTTGAAAAAGTGTTATTCTAATTTTTGCCAAAATATTGTATTTAAGTAATTTTTTTGCCAATAGTCTAAAACAATTTTTATAATGATTTATCTAAGTGACACTAAATATGAAAATTATGCATTTATGCGCTTTTTTAAAATCATGGTTCCGAACGTAGTCGGATACCTTAAGGTATCCGACTACGTTTGGAACCGTGATTTTGCAAAAGCATATAAATGGATAATATTTCTGATATTTAGTGTCACTTAGATTAGAAAATGTATATAAAATTGTTTTAAGAATATTATTACAACAAAAAATTATATAAGTACAATATTTTGACAAAAAATGAACATCGAATGACCCATTTTCAAAATATTCTCCTTTTGAGAAAAATGCTTCTATTATAATAATATTTTGCCTGTATATAGCTCAGAACCTTGTACAGAGGCTCAACTAGAGTTTTTTGAAACATATGATTTAGAAGTGGGTTTATCCATATTTTATGACCACATAGGGGAGCAATTTTAAGAAAAAAACGCCGATATTTATATATATTTCAATTGGTGGTAACTCTGAAAATAATGTGAATTTTTCAAAAGTCCTTGTTCAGACTCTCTGGATAAGTCTTTACTTTATATAAGCGCGCGAAATATTATTATTTTAGAAGCATTTTTTATGAAAGTAGAACATTTTGAAAAAAGATTATTCTAAGTTAATTTTTTGCTGAAATATTGTATTTAAATAAATTTTTTTTGTCAAAATGTCCTTAAAACAATTTTATACATGTATTCTAATCTAAGTGACTCTAAATATGAAAATGATCCATTTATGCGCTTTTTTTTAAATCATGATTTCGAACGTGGTCGGATACCTTAACTATTTTTGTTATCGTTTTCTCTGTGTTTGTATTTTCTTTTAAGCATTTAATTTCGCCCTAGTTGTCTTCCCCCTCCCCTACTGGATTTAATACCTTCTAATTTTTTTGAGGTCATGAAGAGAACTTGAATGAAAAGAATATCTTGAATTGATTCAATAACTAAAGAGAAGAAAATAAGAATTCTTCAAATTTCCAATAGAACGCATTTCACAAAATAATTTTCGATAAATAGACGTGGCTATAAAAATTCTTATTTCAGGGTGTAACGCTTGAATTTCTTAAACATTTTCAAAAAATAAATAATTATTTCAATCTTCTTAATACTTTTTATACTGTGGTCTATTTTCTTTTACTGTTAGAAAAGTCATTCAAGTAAATTTTTTTATAAGCTATTGAATAAGTGATGTACAGTCGGGCCTCTATTTAACGAAGTCACTAAATCGCGCAAAAAAGTTCGTTATAAGGAAAATTCGTTTTATGGAGGTTTATCTTTCAATATATTTTATATAAATCCCACAAAGCAAATTTTAAATTCATAAACACTATATATTAATTAAAGTAGTTATTCACACCTTTTTATAAATTTTTTTTAATATCTATTTATTTTATATATCTTACCCATAAAAAAAAGAAAGAAAAACTGCAAGGAAAACAAGAAAAAAGAATGTCAAAGAATACATTGTATTTTTAACATTAAGAAAATAATTTTATATTAAAAATAATGAATTTTATGGACATTTTCTAATTTAAAGAATACAAGTAATTTTAAACATATATTATTTTATAACTGGTAATTCTAAACATACATTACCACATGCGTCCTTAAATTTAATTACTCATAAAATCTGTTAATTTTATTTGAGTTTTTTTATTTGAAATATTACGGCAATTTTTTTTTGTTCTAGGAGAGTCTGGTCCCTGGTAAAACCAGTTCCGAATTTATGACTACCATAAAATGAGTTAAAAGAGAGAATAACACTTGAAATGTCCAGAAATACTTTAAAAATAGGGAGAAAAAAAAATTGAGTCCCAAAAGAAAAAGTTCGTTATATAGAAAATGCACTTCGGTATTGAGAGGTTATTTTACGAAGAAAATCGTAAAATGTTCTAGGTTCCACGAAAAAGCTCGCTATATAGAAAAATTCGCAATATAGAGGTTCGTTATATGAAGGTTCGGCTGTATTTTAAATTATAAAACTGTTTAGGAAAGGAATTTTAAGCATTTAGAATGATGCTTTTAGGTGTAAAACTGAATCAAGAAAGATCATCAAAAATCTTTTATTTTTTTTTATTTGTAGAGAATTTTACTATCTTTTTTCTTTTTTTAATAAAGATACTTATATGGGGTAATAAATTGGGGCGGATTAGGATTCACAGGCACCATTGGATTGAAATTAATGACAGACATAATAGAAGTTGTAATACATGTTTTATTCTTGATCAAAATGCAAAAAAAAATATTTTTACCCAACCGAATCGCAATGAAAAGTGAATCTTAATTATCTTTAAATGATGCTTCCACACAGTTATGCTAGGAAGATACACAAATAGATCTGTAATTGTTTTTACTTATGCCACCTAATCGACCGTAACATCAGATCAAGGCCCACAAAATTCATCAAGGGGCTAGTTGTACGCCTGTCGTTAGCCGTAGCTTTGAGTACCATACAAATGACAGTACGATTACTAATAAATCTTCTCAGGATCATCATCTAAGTTGATCTGGCTCTGAGACCATTCATAACTTCAGAATATTTCCAACTCGCTTCACTAACATAGCTGATAATTCGTAGTATGCTCTGGTAATATTCCCTATAATTTCTTCAAATTTGTTTAAATAGTAATACTTATTTGCATATATCATGCTTCCTTTCCAAGACGTGGCTCTCATATCAAACAATATCATAGAATATTATCGTAATATAATATCGAAAAGTATCACTCATGTCAAAGGGTTAGAGCCTCGGACTCCTGACCGGAAGGCATGGGCTCGATGCCCGATGCCACCAAATACCCTCCGAGTACACACTTAGTACGTGCTCGTTAAATCAGTGGGTCCGAAAGTCTTGTGGGCGGTCGCAGCAGGAACCACGGGTGCAGGGGGCTGGAGAATATTTCCCTCCCCTCCAGTTCCATGCCTAAATTGTGCAGGTGGAGATAGGTGGTGTCGCCATCTATCGTAAAGAAGTCCATCTTGTCTCATGCACTGGCAACTTTCATTCCTTCCCTACGGGAATGATACGACAACAACAAGTAATATAATAGCGAAAAGTATCACTCTTGTCAAGTGATATAAACACAAAAGTTATTAAGGGAAACCTATAGAGGAGAATCCTCTTCAAAATGATGTACTATTTCTGTTGCGTATTGACGATGATACATGTTGTCACGATGCATTTAAGAATTTATTTGAGACAAGTCACATAATGCTGGTAGATAAAACAACCAAAACACATAAATTATTTCTAATGGACAGGACATCCGAGTATGCTGAGTCTTTTCTGATGAAGCTTAAGAAATTGGAAAATTGACTAATCTTTTATATTTATCAATGTCACACTCTAAATGAACTCTACAGATATTGGCATTGCAATTTTTAACCTTGAAAATGTGTGCTTCTTTTATTATTTTTGTAAAAATTCAATTTATTTACGCTTTTGAAATATGATAAGAATTAAGATTGTGCAACACGATTTGGTTTGATTTTTTTTACATTCTTATCATTTCAAATAAATTCATAGCCGTTACATTTAGTCTCTTTCTACCCTTAAGATTACCTTTCTCAAAAAATATCTTTCAGGAAATTAATTTTGAGAGAAGTAGCTCTCTTTTTATAATGTGAGAAGAGATATAAAATGTACAGTTTCTACTATCACGAAAGAAAAGAAATTCCTCTAAATGTAAAACAAAATCATTTTTCACAGTTACTGAATGTACAATGTAAAAATTAATTTTTATATTGTTCATATATATATATAATATTAATTTTTATTTATAAAATTTCTAAAGTGAACTTGACTTTCATTTATGTTGCGCTCTAAAGCTACATAAAGTCCATTGGATGCAGACTTCGTAATTTTTAACCTCGGTCAAGTGAAGAGGATAACAAATGAACTAGCACCCCATTCTCCAAACTTGCACACTATTCCAACGAGGGGACTGAGCCTTGACAGATTTTACGTGAATTCGCCCTTCTACACGGCTGGCCTTCAGTTGTACTAAGACTCGAACCCACTGGTTGATAACGCCGGTCAAGAGTTCACTACCATGACCACTTGGTTACTGTAACCCTTTAAAAAATTGGAGGCTGATGAGTGAGTGAGTGTGTGAATATTAACGTCGCATTATTCAATAGTATGGGGGCTTTTGGCGACGGACCTTGTAATTTTGAGCCACGGTCAAGTGACGAGGAAGACACTTGAGCTGACATTTCCCTCTCCTAACTTCCGCACCACACCAATGGTAGGACGTTTGAGCCTCGGCATATTTAACTTGCATTGCCCTCTCTGCACGGCGGGTCTTCATCGGTATTAGGCTTGAACTCATTATACGCCAGCCACGAGTCCATTACCTTGACCTACCGCGGACACTGGAGATTGATGAAATGGTATGCTTTGTTTTTGTAAATGATTTGGAAAACTATACAAGAGAATTTGTTTGATACGAGATAAATTAACAATATTGCAACCTTATCCAGTATGTATACTCTCGAGGTATTATTTCTCTACAAGTGTATGCTGCCTGAACTGAATAACTATCAAAAATGCATAATTTTAACAGTGAAAATCACTTAACACGAAATTAAAGGGACTGAAATATTTTTTCATGTTAAAGTAAATCACAAAAAAAAAAGACATAACAACATAATTAAGTTTATTAGAATTTATTTTATTTTCCCAGATATGTATATATGCAAGTATTTAATAAAAATCAATGAAACAAAAACATTCACAAGAACTTGAAGAAATTTAATAAAACAATTTTAATGTGTTTTTTGAAAAACAAAATATTTATTAAGTTTTTGGAAAATAATCTGATGTTTTTCTGTGCATTGTCCTTTTTTTAGCATCCAATAGTCAACAAATTGTTTGATGTCGTCAACTTTGTTATTTACTTCACCTTTGGAATGTGTGTTTAAATAACTGCGCATACTTTTCACAATGTTCCTCATTTTGGATGATGTGGGAACAGGAGCTGTGATTCATTTCATTTTCGTCGTTGAAATCCGCATCAATGATATTTTTTTAGCTTTTACAAACTCCAAATTGTCTTTTTCTGTCTTAATTGGGGTTGTACACACATTAGTATCATGTACTACAATGAAAATTCTTCAGATGATACAGTAGAACAGTCCAATCCAGCTGGTGTTTTCCGTATTCAGTGTATTCTCAGAAGGGAAATCTTTTCGTGTTAAGTGATTTTCGTTTCGTGCTAAGAGAAAAAAAATGCATGAAAATACATAGTAGTTTGTCGGGACCGTTCTATTATTTCGTGTTGACCGATATTTCGTCTTAAGGTATCCGACTACGTTCAGAACCGTGATTTTGCAAAAGAGTACAAACCAATACTTATTTGGTGTTTATTACATTAGAATACACGTATAAAATTGTTTTAAGAATATTATTACAATAAAAAGTTATTTAAATGGGATATTTTTTGGCAAGAAATGAACGCAGAATTACCTATTTTCAAAAAACATTCTTCTTTTATGAAAAATGTTTCTATAATAATCATATTTTACCCATACATATCTCAGACCTCTGTACATAGGTTTTAACTAATCCAAACTAAGATGTTTGAAATATATAATTTAGAAGTGGATTTATCCATATTTTAATACATCAGACTGAAAAAGTTTTAGCAAAAAAACACCGATTATTAATTCAATAGGCAGTAACTCTGAAAATAATGTGATGTGTTAAGCCCGAACTCAAAAGTTCTAGTTCCGGCTTTCTTGAGAATTCTTAGCTATTTATAGGCTAAATATTATTATTTTAGAAGCATTTTTCATAAAAGAAGAATGTTTTGAAAACAGGTAATTCTACGTTTATTTCTTGCCAAGATATTGCATTTAAATAATTTTTTTATTATAATAGTGTTCTCAAAACATTTTTAAACGTGTATTCTAATCTAAGTGACACTAAACATAAAAAAAAAAAATACTCGTTAGTACGCTTTTGCAAAACCACGGTTCCGTAGATAGTCTGATACCTTAAGCGTTAAACGTATTTTACTGCATTTGAAACCCCACCATATTGAAGATCCGGTTATCTACATTGCAAAAATTCTGGTTTAATTTTCTTGTAATTTAAAACTGTAAATGTTTATTTGTGTTTGAAATTTATATAACCTACCTATACCTCAATTTCGAGAAATGATTCTTTTCTGTGAAACCGTCGTACCTTTTTGCAGCTCATAAACTACGGAATTTCAATTAATTTTCTCCCTTTTTCTTCTTTTCTGTACTTTAGGGGGTTGTACGTGGGAGCAAGTGTTGTGCTCCTCACAAGAGATGTTTCCCCGCACCCCATTGTGAACCCGGTTGAAGGTGAGTATTGTTTCGCTGAAGCCAAAAGCACACGTCCCCTTAATTAACGTCACTTTCCCGCCCCACTTAAAATATTTTGGCTTCTGGCTTAAAACCCATTTAAAAAATATTGGGAGGGTTTTTCTTTCCTTCAGAAGAAGAAAGACTTTTATAGATTTTTCAACTGATAAAAGAGTTTTTAAATAATGAATTTCTAGTAACACGATATAGAGAAGAATGGAGCGTTTCGCTAGCGTGTCTTGACTACTTCTTTGAGAATGGGGACAGTGTTTTATTTTTGCAACTTCCGTGTCAAGTTTTAGATAACAGTTGTGTGGTTTTCCTCACTCTCTACTCATCCGAGCAACCCACTTGCAGAATAATGAACACTGTTGTATACTGAACACACATCAGAATAACAGAACAGTTCTTTAAAATACTTCAAAAAATGTCATTAAGTTGTATCACAATTTAATTAAAATAAACGGAATTCTGAATCAGCAAATAGGTTTTCCTCATAGATGCGTTTTGTCGTTCTGATGATGTCTAGGATCTCATTGGCATAGAGGTTGACAAATGATTAACAAATTCTTAAATGAGTTTAATTAAAAAGCTGAACAGAAGGGACTAGAGTCAAAACAGGAAGAAATCAGAAATCTGTATGCCTTGGTTTACGTCATAAGCAAGAAAGCTTTGTAGAAAGAAATTGCATATCTTAAAGTACAATAGAATTCCGAAAACTCATCTTAATGGGAACCTAAGGGTAACCGAGTTTGGGAAATTGCCGGGTTATCAAGAATGGGATTAAAAAAGAATAAGTACGATGGCTCAGAAAATATTGTACTACACATACATGTATTGATTGCTGGAGAATGCAACAGAAAATAAACCTGCTCAAATATCCTTAAACAAAGGAAAAGTATGTACTTTATGAAGGCTACATGAAAATAAAAATTAATAAATAAATAGTATACAATAATTTACTTGATTAGACACATCTAAAAAAATACTTTATGAAGGCATAAAACTGTCTATAATGAAAATTAAGAAGCCGACTTTATACAAACGCTGGCTTTTTTTTGTCGAGTTTTCAAGACTACTGTTTTTTGAAAAATTCTTTCGTTCATAGAGATAGAATAAAGTATTAAAACTAATCTTTTTCTGGGACTATTCAATTGAGAAGAAAAATATTTATATACATTTTGTGTTGCATTGAGCTTTATGCATTATTTGATAACGATGAGAAAACTGAGTTATAAAAAATTAAAATCGGGGGATTTTTTATTACATAATTAATTAAATGATATTATTGAACTATCTTTTTATGGGAACTGCTTAAGATAGCAGTTTTAAAATAGATATTTTTGGGTAGTGTGAAAAAGAAAGAAGAAAAATGCTCATATAAGAAAATTTATATTTCACAATATTCGAAGCCCCGTAAAATTTACAAACTTTTTACATCCAATGGAGCCCACAAGGGTCGGGTTTGAGGGCTCAATCCTACTCATAGACTAATAGATCTTTAATTTTTACCACAGACGTTACGCCTTGGAATTTTCGTCTTCGCGGGTTTTTTTTAGAATCTAACCCCTTCCCCTATTAGAGAGGTCTGTGTACGCTACTTTTTACAACGATAAATATTTTCAGATTAAAATTATACAATAAATACAGCTGTGAATTCATATATAAGATCTCTTTAATATAATTGTAAATCACAGCACTTTTACAACCAGATACATTCCAATTATTTTTTAGCCTATCTCCACCTCAACAAATTCTGTGAGTGCTATTATAGACAAGGTTCTTTGAGTATTTTTCCTGTCAGACTAATAAAAGACTTAAATCCAAAGCGCTGGGCTTCTTTTAGTCAAAAATATGGTCTGATAGTAAGTTTTCAAACAATATAAATATCCGGAATACCTTTGAAAACTATTAAAGTCATCTATTTCGTTGTTAAAGTTATTAAATTATTTGTTATATCTTGCCAAATTTATTAGCATTTTTGGCGACGCGATACCCTTTATTCTTTCCAAGTACAGGACTCATCGAAATATTTCTACTAAAATCAAGAAAACCCTTGCATGATTTCTAGTTGTTGTTACGTGTTTTTATCCTGGGATACATATGAAATACGCGAGTGGAAGAACAGAAACATACAATACAAACAGAAGAACATAAACATTTATTAAACACGATGATCCCATCATATAACAGAACGGGTGCACTGCTGGGAATCCATTACAGGCGAAAGTCCGACTTCTTTTTCCGAAGAAGATACAACCCTACCCCACTCGGGATTCGAACCCAAACCCACTCGGTTACAGGACGAGGGTCATATTCCCCATACTGGCTGGACGGCCATGATTTCTAGTATTCTTATATAGTGAAAGAGAAGAAAAATTAAACTAGACGAGTATAAAAAAATTTACAATACATATATATACTACAGCAATACATATAGATCAGTGATTCTCAACCACTGTGGTGCCACCAATTTTTTTAAAATTCTTAATTATATTCTGACTTATAAAATTATTTCCCAAATTTAGATATAGAAAAATTGATTAGGTTATCCATTTGTAATAACGCATATACATCTCTGTGCATGAATTAAATTTCAATGTGAAGAGGAAAAACTAATTTTACTCTGTAATAATCTAGATTTAATTTCAACACATTCGGAAGAGTCAATTAATTCATTTTGGAGATTAAAATTAGAGGTGATTATCCCATAATTACCCAAAAAGCTTTAAAAATATTGTTACAATTTTCTACATCTTATTTGTGTGAATTCGGATTTTAACATTAACAAATATAAGAATGAAAAATGATCGAGACTTTAGGTGACTAAATGAAAATGGCATTATCATTTTTACAACCAAATATAAATGAAATTATCAAAAACCATCAAACTCAACTTCTGCATTATATGTTGTGATATGGTCGCTCTTTGGTGACCATATCTTTGATTGTCAGCGTGAATTAGAGGTGTGGGATTTTCAAAATGTGAATAGACATTTTAAAATTCTTATAATATGACTTTATTAAGAATATAACTTAAATTTCTAATAGTTTAGATAAATTTATATAAGTGAGAACCTAATGAACCAAACACACAGCGATAGTTAAACCGAATTGTGTAATTTAGATCACTTTACCTAAATAATTATATTATCTGCTATTCTCAATTCTGATAATATTACAAGTCCTAATATCAAATAATCAGTCCTATCTTAATCCAAAATAAGATTCTATCACGGTACGAAACGTCTGGGCGCGCGTGCAATGGTATGCACCTTGTATCAATGGCTGAATATCTCGGTAACTTTACGATAGGCCGTCAATACACACTCGTATCTCTTCCAAACATAACTTTCCCTAAATTGCCATACTGCTTACTGAAACTTCTGTTATTTTAAAAGCTATCCATAATCGTATTTCACTTCTTGGATTTTGGTTGGAAAAGATTTGCCATTAATCTTGGCCGTCAAAGAACCCAGAGGTTATGTTACAGAAAAGACGCGTGAGCCCGTCACAATGTATTCTTTTATAAGTAATTTTTAATTCATTATTAATAAATACTTTATTGTCTTTTGCGTATATATTATTTTATTTGACATTGAAAACTATAATCATAAATTGTTTTACATAATGTATTACAAATAAAGTGAAATTCTTTTAATTACTTTATTGTTAGAGCGCCGCCAAATTTTGAAATTGTTGAAAGTGTACTGCAACAGAAAAAAGGTTAAGAATCACTAATATACTCGTAGGTACATAAAAGTACATTCGATCGACTACTGAAAAGAATTTAAAGTTACATGAAATTGCTTGAAGCACAAAGTAAGTATTGCTTGTAAAGATTTGCACTCGCACCGTTTTTAAATTATTACATTTTTTTTAGAAAAAATTATGGAGCTGAAATTAAATTTGGAAAGAACTATTATTTCTAGCTTCGTGTTAAAAAAGGCACTTCAAAAAGGGAATTGTTTTCCTTTATAATCTAATTTGTTCCCGAATTATTACGTGTTTACCTGTATCTTCTAATGAATTAGTTAATTTTCGTAATTGATGATGTCTTGAAAATAGAATGAAGTTACGACTTGTATTTAAAGCTGTATGCTTAAAAAGATATATTTTATCATTTTTTTTAAAAAAGAGTTTATAATCGCTAGACGCATTTTTTCTTCTCTATGTGCGTTTGAAAAAGCAATACACGGACAAGTGAGATTGTAAAAAGTTATAAGAATTTCCCCCTGACATATTTCACTAAATTAAAATATTTCAGTTTCCAACTTTTTGAGACAAAATTGCTATAAGACAGGGGTGGCGAATCTTTATGGATCAACGTGCCATTTTTTCTAAAGAAGTGTTTAATGAGATATAGTCGTGCCGTCAAATAATTTTCACTTGTGCTTATTGGGAAAATAATAAAACTTTATAATACTTTATAATAATACTTGTATAATAAACTGTAAAATACAGTTGTGTCAATGAAATTGACTATGCTATGAGTAGACAAACTAAGCATCATAAGCAATTGTAGTCCAAAACGTAACTAAGGCAAGGCAATAACAAACGAGTGTGCACCCCACCGCAACGTGACCGATCATTCGCGTTTGTTTGCAATAGTACTTCATAGTGAACTTTGCTATTTTGAAATAAAATGCAAACCATTTTGATCGCTGGCGTGCCCAAAATATTGTGTCGCGTGCCGTGAATGGCAAACGGGTCAATGGTTCGCCATCCCTGCTATAAGAACTTCTGAACTGCTAATAAGAATCCCTAATTATCTCCTAAAAGTCTATCTTATTGAGCTGGCAAGAAAGTAATTTTGGTTTTTTAGTGTTAAATAGAATACAGTTTTTTCTATACAGAGAATGAACTTTAACCATTCACGTATCTTCTATTCTGTTTGATGACTTTTTTCATCTCCCTCCCCCTCTCCCCCTCTCATAGAACTTCTGGTACTTATCAGCAAAAGACTCAACCAAGTGTGATGGGAAGTCATCGAGAAAACTGAAAATTTTACTACATAAAAAGTTTTGCTAACTTCGAAATAAAAGATAATATGATGGTGATGGGTCGAGGCTGTACGGGGAGGTGACATCACTTTTCAACCGAGTTCCAATAATTTCGTATGTGTTGTTAAAAGTGTATGGCAAAGAAACATTATGCTTGAATCATGATCTTTATGTTATTGTAGACGATTCATTTTTCATCATGAGTCATAATTTGTTAAAAAAAAAGGGGAAAAAAAAAGGATAGATTGTGTGTTATGTTTAAATGCGAATCATAAATCTTGATTTGCTGCATTAAGGGGGTTCCTTTTAATTCCTGCGTAACGCAAATATCTAACGTCTTAACTTCAAGACATCTGATGTAATTTTCAATTTTTGTGTATGATGCATTTAATCTTTTTGCAATCTTCCGCACAGCTAAATGATGATAAGATTCAATTATAGCTTTCATTTTGCCATCATTAACTTCATAAAGTCGACCAGAACATCAATTATCTTTAAGTGAAAAATCTCTCTAGAACGAATTTTTCAATTTCTACTGTAAGTTCACACTCTCCTTATATATATATATATATTTATATGTATATCTGGTTCAAATTTTCAATCCTTAATACAATACATTTTATTCAGCCACTCAAGTTCAAATATATACTTTTTAAACTTGTAGTGGATGACATTTGATGTTAAGAGATTTTTTTTCAAATATTAATTCATTAATTCTATTTAATTAATGAATAAATAGTAACAAACAAAAATAATAGTCCAACCCCATACATAAAAAGTAAAGTCGCTCGTTTTGTCCCTGTAGCGCAATGGATAGCGTGTTGGACTTCTAATCCGAAGGTCATGGGTTCGAATCCCACCTGGAATGGCCTAACTTCTGAGAAAGTAGTTTCTCTTTTTACTATACTATTTTACTGGACTAATTAAATTTAACTAAGAATTAATAGTAACAAACAAAAATAATAGTCCAACACTATATATAGAAAGGAAAATGGAAAATTGCAGGGAAAATCTCTTTCAATTTTGTCACTTAATATTGTGATTCTGTCATATGTATTTACACATTTATATTAATTGGAACTATTTAATAAAAATTAACTATAAAATGAAAATTTTCTTTGTTGACCTAAGTAGAAATTGTGGCGTTAAATGTTTTTTTATATTACTTGTTTGTATATATAACCAATTCTGTGACAGGGCATTCTATTAAGTACACACAATTACCAGCATAAACTTCATATATCTGTTTGTGAACCTTACACACTTTATACCTTTATGAAAATAATAATAATATTTATAGAAAATATGTTGAATTTGTTTATTTTTGCATTCCATGTTTAAACTAACCATAAGCTTGCAATTGTAAGAATTTCTTTCTATGGTAACTTAAAAGTGTCAAATATACCAAATCTTAATGAAAAAAGAACAAAAAAACAAACCCTATAATATTGGCAGAAGAATAACAAAATAAACATAACGCTATCTATTTGTGGAAACCAAAATTAATTTCTTACCAGCATAATATAATTGGATAAATACTTATCTCAAATTTATAATAGAAGGGTACTGGTTATTAAATGGAATTTATTTTCCTTCATCCCACTCCTCAACAGTTTTACAAAATAATCTTTTTGTTGAATATAAATCTGTGTGTGTGAAAAATCTACCTTATCGATTTGGTGCAAATTCTAGCACGTTCTTAATATTTTGCCCATGTGTATGTCATATTTAAGGCGATATGGTACCCTAAAAATTACCAAACTGTCGATTTTTTTTTATTGGCTTATATGATGCTTTTAATCCTTCTTAATGTGTCTGCAAAATTTCAGAGTTGTATCTATATTTTTTATTCAGTTATTTATCCATTTTTGCTGCATGTCAGTAGACTAAACAAAGCTGCCACGCCCACTTTTCAGATCGTCTGCTAGAAAAGAGCTTGATAAATAAGAAACTAATTTTTTTTTTACTCCACGCTGATGAGTGTTTAAGCTGAAATGAAATAATTGTTTTGTTTTGATTATATGAGAGTTATTCTACTGCGTTTTCTTTGAAGTTCTGTTCCTACAAATTTAACTATATTTTTGTACTCTGTGTTCTGAAGAGTAAGAAAAGTTGCTTTAAGACAAGGAATTTGGTTATTTCTCCAAACGTGAACATGCCTAGGCCTAAAAAACGTACTAAATCTGCCACAACGAAAGCTTTGAAGAGGTGGTTTTCAGATGCTAAGACAAGTTCAGAAGTTTCTCAAAACAAGGTGTGCAAAACTTGAAGAAGAATGCAATACTTTTTCTCGTTTGGATGAAAAATATACTGGTATATCCAGATCTCCAACATACGTCATCATTGATAAAAATGCATTAACAAATCTTTTTATGTAATACTTGCAAAAATGCTTCTTTGCGAGTAAATTTTGGAAGAGCCTATGGATTTTGTGAATATATTCAGGCTCTTAAAATTATGGAAAAAAGGAGTATGAATATTTGTGTACATGTTGTTTATTATAGTAGTATAGAACTGCGCATGAAATAAACTCTAAAATGTGTGTGTAATTTTTTTAAAAATTGTTAAGATAATGTTTTATGAAATATTTACCTTTTTGTTTATATATTCATTATACAAGTATATTCTTTTATTCTTGTAAATTTTTAAAAAAATTTGTGGTAAGCAGTTTGAAACAAACTAATTAACATTACATAAAAGTTTCAGATTATTGGAGGAATTTTTTATCATGCTATTTAAGAAATGAAAACTTTAAACTCATTTTTCTCCATGTTGAATTTTTGTACATTCACTGTTATTCAAAACCCTAAGGCTTTTTTGATAATTGAAGTAAGGGTTTGAAACTTTTTATACATGTTCTGAAATGTATGTTTTGTAAAACTGTGCATTGAATTAGCTCTAACATGTTTAGTACTTTTTCTAAAAAATTTCAAAATCAAAATTAATGTTTTTTCGAGAATTTTTGTAAGTTTAACTATAAAAAAATTAATAAAAAATTAAAGAGCAGTAGCAGAAATAATCCCATGCACAGTTTTATGTAGTATATTATAAGGTACTTGGAAAAAAAATTTTGAAAGAAAAGAAACATATTTAAAAAAGCCTTAGGGGTTTAAAAAATGTTTAAAAAAATTTAAAAACTTTAAATTTTACAAACATTTTGCAACAAATTAAATTTTTTTTGTATGGAATTATTATTAAATATTAACCTTTATAAAATACAATTAAAACCAAATATCAAATATTAAAAATAAAAAATTTTTTAAAGATGGTACCATATCGCCTTAATAGTTTCTCTAAGCAAATTCATATTTTTAAGTGTCAAGTTTATTCGCTCTAGAAACTTTTTTTTTGTAAGAAGTAGTAAATACATTCTGCTCATCTGCGTTCATCCCATTAACCGATTAAAGAACCAGAAGAATAAAACATATGATTAACGGAAACATCTTTGCCTACTCCACACAGTCGCCTCTCAAACTCGTGCAATAGTTCCTTCTTTATTTGAGAACATTTTTCGGATCTATTTGCTTCGAGTTACCTTGCCGATTACCTGCCAGTGTTTGGCTTCCTTAATGAATGATTTACCAAACTCTTTGCAACTCGTTCTCGTGTGGTAACAGCCCGGAAGCTAAAGTTCTGCTCCCATTTCCTGCCCTTTACTCAGCAGAATGACATCGCAAAGGGTTCCGATTTCCGCTCCGCGATAGAAGTGGAACTCCTGTTTTATTTGCTTAGAGAGGAAATAAGACAGAGGGGCGCTTCTCGAACTCGAAAACGGGAAAACCTTTGGGGATTCACTTCGAGCAATATATATATAAACGCTTTTTTTCATTTTCCAGGAAAGGTTTTCTTTTGTCTTTTATTTTAGTATGGATGAAAAATCTTAATTATTTGCGTTCTTATTTCTGTTAAGTCCATGAATATAGCATAAAGCAAATTTTTGTTAGAACGTACTCGCTAAAATATATCTCAAACGCAATAAAAAAAAAAAAAAAAATAAAAAAAAATATAAAAAAAAAAAAAACAAATAATTCTCTCATATTAAAAGCAATATTTCTACATTCAGAGGTTCGTGCGAAAATAACGATACAGATACCTACATCTGTTTACTCTCGAAATTTATTAATAATGTAGTTTTTACTTCTTGAGGAGCTTAACTATTATTTTATTTATTAATAGTTTATACTGTTTAGTATCATTTTCGGACAATTATTAATCATGTATGTCTTTGCTTAAAAGCCATTCTTGCACCTCAAAAATGTAATTGCACATTCAATATATATATATACATAGGCTAATTTTCTACAAACAAGAGATAACATCCAAACAATAACATTCGAAAAACACATAGACAGTAGGAAAATCACACAATGAAGGACATATGAGTAAACGAGATTAAAAATTATAAAATGGATGCTGCAGTGTTATAAACATTACTGACTTAGGACAGCTATTATATAAAATAATTTATATATATATATATATATATATATATATAT
>BMAV01015736.1:910891-927967 GCA_019973955.1 Trichonephila inaurata madagascariensis | reverse complement strand
AATTTATATATATATATATATATATATATATATATTTGATTCCCCTGCATGCATGCGTGTGTTTAATATTTTACGCTTTCTTGCTTGATTATTGAGTCTTTAAAATTATCACATTTAAAGAATGGGTACTCAACATATATTTCAGTGACTTTTTATAATTTTAGGTTGGGATAGCAAATGTATGACGAGGTTTCGGCATTTCAATTTGGAGTACACTTTTGCAGTAACGAAGTGTGGCCGCGGTAGCCGAGTGGTATAGGTATCGGATCCTGGCATGCTTTGTTACGAGTTCGAGCCCAGTACCACTAAAGACCCGCCGTGTAGGGCAGCGATGCACGTTAAATCTGTCGAGAGCTGAAACGTCCTCCCGTTGGTGTGGTGTGGTAGTTAGGAGAGGGGGTGCCAGCTCAGGTGTCGTCCACGTCACTTGACCATGGTTCAAAATTACTTGGTCCGTCGCCAAAAGTCCTCATGTAGCTGAACAGTGCGACGTTAATATTCAATCAATCAATCAAGCAGTAACGAAGCAATTCGACGATTGCTCAGCTTTCAAATTCAAGAACACTACCACTAACCAACATCCCATTGATCACAATGATAATGTACAGAGGGTATAATACGAAAACACAATTTACAACAGCCACCAGAAACAATGCTAACTTAATTCTTTGAACTATGTAAGATCAATGTGTTTGCCAAAAATTCTTTTTCTTACCGTGTTCTTCCACGATTCTATGCAGGGAATGTATAGAAACAAGGAACTGATGTTGTAGGACAATCTGATTTTAATCATATGAAGCACTTGATCACATTTATTTAACTCATCCCTCAAGTAGTAGCTTTTTTCTATGTATGCTTCTTTACAACAAGGGTCGGTAACCTCGTAGTGTAGTGTGCCAAACCAATCTACCAATATGATTCAGTATGCCGCACAATAGGAAATATTTGAAAAAATTCGATTCCCGTGGTAATGCATGTATACTTAGGGAACAGATGACAGGAATACATATTTAAAGTTTTATTATGCATTAACTTTGCATCATTTAAAGAGTCGCCCCGCCCAGTATGGTGGTTATAACACTCACCTTGTAATCGAGTGGGTTCGAATCCCGAGTAAGGCATGGATGTATTTTTGGGAAAAGAAATCGGACTTTCACTTGCAATGGGTTCCCGTCTCGAGAGGAAAGCAGCGTACCGCTTCTGTTCTTTGCTGGGATTGCGTTTGTAATAAAAATCTGTATTCTTCTGTGATTGTGTGTTATATGTTTCTTTTCATCTATCTCACGTCTTTCGTATGTATCCCAGTAATAAACACACGACGACAACAACAACAAAGGGTTAAAGATATTTATTAACATAAAATATAAATATTCCTTCAAAATAAATAAAACATTATAGAATTGTACATAAATTCGATATTACGTATCTTTTAACATACTTATATATATATATATATATATATATATTAAAATGAGAAAAATAAACAATATATATAAAATATAAGTACAGTAATATCCAGAACTTATGCGATAGGTGGGACTAAGTGACAACCGCGTAAGCTGGGATATAATTTCACACATTAATACACATAAATTATTTTTGGTTGGGACCGGAGACGAAAGAAAGTATTAATTTAGAAAAAAAAATGTGTAATAAAATCTTAGATAACAAAAATGCAAAATTGTGAACTGAAGTTATTTTTATGTAAAAGATTTTATAGAATCAAACAGACTAATCTGCCCGCTCAAAGATTTTTTTTTCGTAAAATTTTCTCGTACCATATTAATATATACATATTTTTTATTCCTGGTTTTGTTGAAAAAAATACTCTCTTCTTCGGAGTCTATATTTTCTAAAATTTGTGTTGTGTGTGTGTGTGTAACCCTTTTTCAATTAAACTGAGGCCTTCTGTCAAATTTTCGACCGTCATTCGGTCTTCTGATTGAACTGGGTCTAAAGACAATTTTTTCAATGTTTTGCTCTTGCTCATGCATTTCTATGAGCTCGTCAGCTCTTGATTGTTAGAATTCAGCTCTGTTCTTGTTCGTCATCACACTATCCACTTCTAAATTTATTTGCCTGGCAAGATTGAGAACTTTATCAATTACTTTACCAATTTCATCAGGCTCTGGCACTGATTCAGTCTGAATCTGAGATGAAAGAAAAAGAAAAGAAAAGAAAAGAAAAGGACAACTCTTAAAAAAAAAAAAAAGAGAGAGAGAGAGAAAAAAGACGAATCTACGTGATTTGAAAATTGCGTGACTCCGGGTTCGCATAGGTCGGGGTAGCATAAGTCAATGTATTACTGTATTCCTTCAATTTAAATAAAATGAAAAACAAATATTTTAATGGGAACCTTATTTTTGAACCACGAAAAATCAGGGATATAATTTGTGACTTTCAGCCTGACACGTTCCTAAATGTTCAGCTGTTAAACAACTTCTTTGATCACTCAAAATATTTTTATTTGAGAAAATATTTCTTTACATAGATTTGTCGAACGAAAAGCAAAACACAGAACACAAGCAATTTTCTTCAAACACTTAAATCTCTCCAGCAATAATATCCGACAATTCAAAATAGTTGTCAATTTATCGTTAGAGTTATCTTCCAGATTTTTTTCGTAATTCCGTATATTTTTGCTTTCCATAATTCTGAAGATGTTAGTTCAATAAGCTCTATTTCAAAATTATCAATTTCCATTCACTCAAAAATTGACAAATTTGTAGAGTGGTTAATGTTATTTGTTTATAATAACTATAACTTGCCGCGTACTATAACTTGCTATAGGCTGCCGACGCTTGCTCTACAGCATCATTCCCTCATATGAAAACATTTTATCGTCAAGTTCATACAATTTTCCAAGAAACATGTCAAAAACAAGAATTGTTAGAAAATTATGATCACTGGGATGTGGCAATCACTGAAACTAAAATCTCAGAATCTACCATGCGCCCAAGACATCTTTTTGCTTGGAATTTTTATTGCAATTAATATTTTTAATTCGGTTCTGAATTATATTTTGCTTGGCAAATATTAATAAAAACAAAAACCCCTTTTTTGAGAATTCTCTCTTAAATTTTAATATCTTTTTTATCTTTATTGTACCATTTGTGTCAGATGTGCCTGGGAAATACCGGGTAACTCAGTAACATTTACATATTTGACTTCGCTATTTTATTTGCTAAATAATTTTTTTCTTGGAATATAGCTTGCAGTTCACTAACGATTATTAAAATATGGTTTAAAAATTTGATCTTATTAATTTTTTTATTTTTCCATCTTAATCATAATATTTTTCAATTCCCCTGTAAAAAGAAAGGGTATACCTGGTATAAATAATACAATTTATGTAATACTTTATCTACAAAGATGTCTGAAATTGAGAAAAAGATTTGAAAACAAGTTTTGAAAATGTCTAGGTTTAGGTAAAATACATGACACTAATTGCTTAAAATTACATAATCCTAATCTTATCAAAAATATTAAGTATCTTAAAAGAGTAAGTAAATAATGGAATCTATGTATTATACATATGCATTACATTAGTCACTAAAATATGAAAAAGATTTGAAATTGTGTATACTTTAATAAAAAAATAAATATAATAATAATAATAAAACACAAAAATGCATACCTCCAATTTTTACTTCCTTTTTTTTTACATTCAGGATTGCCTTTGCTATTGATATACATCATAGCCTTTATTTTATATAAGATTCAGATTTTATAATTTAATACATGATGTAATTTAACTAATTTATGAATTTAGTACATTAATATATAATTATAATGTGTATTTAGTACATTAGTAAATTTTATGTAATTCAATTTATATAAACGTCTTATGATTTATGATTAAAATGATACTTTTTTGAAAACTTCTTATCATTCAGCTACTTTAAAAGTAACAAAAACTCAGATCACCGTGTTGCTATTTATTTTATTTTATTTTATTTTATTTATTTATTTTTTTGAATTTTCAAGGTATATATTAAACTGTATTTTTTAAAAAATATATAAGTTGCACTATATTATCCTTAAAAAAAATCGTATGTTATTATTGTAAAATTCCGAGAGAAAAAATTTGATATATTTGTATATGCATATTAAAAACTCTTTTGTCTAAATAATGAATATTTAATTTTTTTCAATTTAGATTTAAATTTTTTTTTGTACATTGTCAATATTTATGTAAGTCTTGCGAAATCTGATTCTAAATTCTGGATATTATTAGTAAAAAACCATTGGAAAGATGATGAATTTTTTGAACACACACATATTTTATAATGAATATAGGTGTGCTGTTTTTACGAAGATATGAACGGAAATATTGCAAATAATTAGTTAGATATGTTGGGAAAATGATAAATCATTTACAGCTTTTTATTATGCATGGTAATCAAAGATATATTTTTTTTCTTTTTCATCTTGGGGCTAGTAAACATTAAATGTTCAAATCACAGAAACTTCATTGCAAAGTTTAAGAATAGTCTTTAATAATATTCTTTAGATGCCCAAAGTAACAAACTACTTTATAAAATATTTCTCAGATAATTAAAAAAAAATAATGTCTATTCGAAAATTCTCTTAATTTTGAGCACTTGTATTTTATTAAAACTGATTGCTAGTTCTATATTACTTGAAAAACTTTTCTAGATATTTCTTCAGATAGCTATGTAACTTGTGGAATTTTCTGTTTATTAATCTATCATTGGTAGGAGAATATACACAGTATCATTTTCTTCTTTTTCCTTTTCTTGACATTATCCCCTGCACATTTAGAAAAACACCCATAATTATTTTTCAGTTATGACATTTTCTGTCGAATGCACATGAGCTAAATTTCGACAACTATCAACTATAGGAGTTCCTAACTCAATTAAACAGTTTAGTAGAAGAAAAATCACACCTGTAATTCAAATAATCAGTTAAGTTGTACAAAAAATTGATTGTATGTGCTTAGCCTAGGTATGGGCGAGCTATTTACATGCTCAGCTACTACTTTTCTCTATTAGATTTATCGTTTATAGAATAATGCGTTTCTCTTCGTTCCATTTTTCTGAATTTTTTAGTAATTGAGCTATTATATGCATAGAAGTCGATTTACGAAGTAGTTTTAAAACTCTATCATACTTTTCATGAATATTTGTCTTTTGAAAATGTCAACCAATTTAGAAAATTTACCGTCAAATATAAAGTAACTTTTTAAGAAAATAAATTAAATTCAAGATATAAATCTTTTCTAGTAAAGTATCATGTCAAAATATCTACTCTTTATCATAAAGTATTAGAAACATCAGCCTTTTTCATCGAAAAAGAACACTAATAAAACATTCCATTTCAAAAGGAAAACAGTTTGAAATATTTATTATGTTTAATTGAGGAATCATTTAAGTGAAATGTTTTCACCAATAACTTTTACACCACTTTGAACTAAGCTTCTAAAAACATAAAATTTAAAATGTATCGAATACACTGAAAGATGAGTGAAATAGAACACATATGAAGTATTGCATGCATTATAATATCCTTTCTCATTTCTGTTGTTTATAACAATGTTTATTACTATATGTTCAAATGCTATCATTATGTGATAATCTACGGAGTTGTTATCTGTTAACTTATCCTATCTATCTTTTACTTATAGTTTTATTACACACTGAATTTTAATATTAAGCAATTGAGTAGTAAAATATTTTTTAAAATGAATCAATATGCTAAACAATAATGAATGAAATATTCTAGATTATAATGAATACAATTTCCCAGGTTTTTTAATTGCAGTTGCTCTCTTTTTTCCCGAGTTACTCTTATTACCTGATTTAAGCATTTTTTTTCAACATCAACTTATTCATCATCAGTAGCATTTCTTTTAAATTACTTATCACCATGACAACCAGTTGGTTCCTAGAGATGGGGGGAGGGGGGGGGGGGCCCGAGCTTAAAGAGGAGGATGCGTGGTGCGGCTTATTAAGAAGAGATTTATTTTCGTCGCATATGAGTAAAGAGCTTGTTTGACAGAAAATGAAAAGTCAATTTCTTGTTTTGCATTTCTTTTACTATCTATTCTCAGAAATGTGGATTTAGCCATTTTCTTTCAGTTCTATTTTTGTGTTCTTGTTCATTTTGTAAATTAAATCGAAATTTAATTACTTAATTCTTGCATATCAACGAAGGATTTCAAACATCTCATGTTTTTCAAAAGATTAATTTTTCTAGTTTTTTATTTGTTACAAAGAATATATGATGTAACGATTAACATATTCGTTGTTTTATTTTATTTCTAAATTAAGCTCATTAAATTTTTATAAAATTTTGTGACATTGTAATTCATGCATTTGTTTATAATATAGTATTTTTAAAATTTTAAAATATTTCATATATAATTAGTTTTTCTTTTTAACATTGAAAGCACATTTCTTTTTAACACATTTAGCATTACGGTATAGGAAAAAAATTGCGAAACACAATTTAAAAAAGAAAAAAAAATGTGTCAAATCGTATAAAAATGAGTAGTATGATAAAATACGTAATTCTCTACATGATAGTGAAGCCGAAATATAATATTAATGTTTGAGTACTTTTATATCTGAAAGAGAATATTCCAAATTTGGTCTGTATTCTTTAACATTGGCCGAAGACAGCCTTATGGTAGAAAATCATCCAATATTTTAAATGAGATTTGTGTTCTTTATTTTGTAGGTTAAATAGATATTAAACTATACATATTTCTTAACAAAACCAATCTCTTATGTATGATGATAAGATATTTCAATAAAAAAATGTATTGCACAAAATCTTGATGACAATCCTGATATAATTTTTAACAAAAGTTATCTCGTCTATAATAAATCCTGTTGGTAATCAATTAGGAAATTATTATCATTATTATATTCAAATTTCTTCTCCTTGAATGGAATCATTTGAAAGTTGATTTTATGTTATTATTATTATTCGTTCGTATGTAGTGAAATTTAACAGTTACATTCTTAAATTAAGTAAATGTAATTTTTAAAAAAGATCTTTGAAATAATAGCAATCAAATAATAAAGAAAAAAAAACTAAAAGTCCACATAATTAATTGCAAGTTCCAAATACAATTATTATTAATCAGATCCGAGTACAATTATTATTAAATGGATTTGAGTACAAATATTATTAATCAGATACTAGTACAACTATTATTAATCAAATTTGAGTGACACTAGTAGATTTTTAAGTTATTTTCTTAACCTGATAATGATTGATATTGTAATTTCATGTGTTAAATGCATTTAGTTCGAATTGCATAGTTTCTGTAATACTGTTCAAGATTAAAAATGTTTATTTATTTCAGCTTTCAAACTTTAATTGTTTATTATATCAATTTAAAATTAATTATTGATTGCAAATTTAAATACTATTGAATTTCAGAACAAATTTTTGGATTAAAATAAGAAAATGATTGTGTTTTTTTTAAAATATATTCTATAGTTGATTCAACTACTTAATTTTTTCAAAAAAAGAAATTTTTTTTTAAATGAGGAAATCAAGTAAATGTCTTAAGCATTGTACATTAGTTTTTTCTTAATATAATTACTACTTTTTATTTATTTTCAAAACCAAGAAGAACAAATAAGATGCATCATAATGTATAAACTAAATAAGTAAATTAATTACTATTTATATTGAATCGAGAACAACTGTAAGTTTTGAGGTGTTTATTACCATCTTAGGTGTAGTTTTTGTCGTATGACTGTGATGTATTCAAGTCTGTCTTTGAAATCCGTTTTATTGTATTAAAGTGACGTTAATTAAAAAAATTAATTTATTCAGCTATAACTGTTCTTTGACATGTAAAGGCGGAAAAATAACAAATTCAACATGTCCTTTATAATTTTTGTCAAGATATTTTTTGGGGAATTTTTTTCCGTTCCACTTTTTTAGAGTAATCACCAGTACAATGTTATCGGATTTAGCGAAATACTGTTATTTCGCTTTTTAATGAAGAAGATTGCGATTTAAATTTAGAAAATGAACTAGATCTACCTTTCTTTCTTTTGTCTGCACATCTGTTTACAATATCGTGTTGGCTATTGATATTCGTAATTCTAAAAGAAGTATTTGTATACTTGATAATGAATTTTTTAAGGGGATCTACGATACTAAAATGATATGTTGACAAAACTAGATTGATTAATTGACTGTTTATTGATGTCATACTTTGAAGATGGACGAGGGCAATTGGTGACGGACTCGTAATTTTGAGCCTAATTACCCTAGTCTCTCCAATGACTAGTTCTCCTAAGCCAGGGATGGCGAACCAGTGACACGCGTGCCATTGATGGCACGCGACACAATATTTTGGGCACGCCACTGATCAAAACGGTTTGCATTTTAATTCAAAATAATAAAGTTCAATAAGAAGTATTGCGAACAAATACGAGTGATCGGTCGGGGTTTTCAGCGAGATTTTACAAGTTCAAAGAATTATCGGAAACGGTCAAGTTTTTTATGCACCCTGATGTGTGTGTGACTTCCTTTAATAAACTGAATTTATCGCTATTCGATTATTTGTAAATTGAAAAATTTTGAATGCAACTGATTGATCTTCAGTCTAGTTCAATATGGATTCAAAAATTTGTTGAAGAAAGAAGAAAGTTGGAATTAATTGAAACAGAAAGATTAACAAGCAATATAAGTAAAAATGCAAGTAAGGAAATTTTGGAAACATGGAATTCGATTCCAGATACATTTAGCTGTTTGAAGAAACTGGCTCATACTATTTTAATCATATTTTCCTCTACCTATAACTGCGAGTCATTATTTTCAGAGATGAATAACATTAAAAGACTCACTTAGAAACCATTTGGCAGATGACTGCAATTCAGCTTGCATTCTGCTGAAAGTAACACCTTATAATCCTAATACAAGTTATTTGTCATCTAATCTGCTACAACAGAATTCACACTAATGTTATTATAGTTTGAATTACACGCATAAAGGTATACATAAAACATTTCATACTATATACAGTGCAAAATGCAATTTTTTCGTAGTAAATAAAGAGATTTGATTTGTTAGTATTTAGTTTTATTATTTTCTCAATTATCACAATTCAAAATTATTTGAGGCACGTCTGTACCTCATTAAACATTTCTTAAAGAAAAAATGGCACGTTGATCCAAAAAGGTTCGCCACCCCTGTCCTAAGCCCCCTTCGCCTTTCCCAGCCTGACTAATTCTCAGTCTAATGACTTCAGTCTCCAAACTTCTACACCACGCTAACCTGAATACTTTGAGCATCGACAGATTTCACTTTCACCATCCTCTCCATATGGTGGGTCTTCAGTGGTCCCAGGATTCCAACTCACGACTTGATTGAAACAGCTCAGACCGTGACAAAATGAGAAGAAAAAAAAAAAAAGGGTAGTAAATACAGTCGAACCTCTATTTAACGAAGTCGCTAAATCCCCCCAAAAAAGTTCGTTATATGGAAAATTCATTATATAGAGGTTCACCTTATATTCAATATACTTTATAAACCACATAAAACAAATTTTAAATTCATAAATACTATGCATTGAAAATGTAGTTATTCACACCTTTTTGTGAATTAATATCTATTTATTTTTTATACATATCTTACCCATCAAAAATAGAAAAAGAAAAACCGAAGGGAAAACAAGAAAAAAGAATGTCGAGGAATACACTGTATTTTCAACATTAAGAAATAATTTTTTATTAAAATTAATGAATTTTAAGGATATTTTCTCTAATTTAAAATACACAAGTAATTTTAAGCATACATTATTTTATAACTAAACTACTAAAACGTGTTAAAAGAGAAAATAACTTGAAATGTCCAGAAATACCTTAAAAATAAGGAGAGAAAAAAATTAAATCACAAGAGAAAAAGTTCGTTATATAGAAAATGCACTTCACTATTGGGAGGTTATTTTACTTAGAAAATCTTGAAATGTTCTTGGTCCCACAAAAAGGTTCGCTATATAGAAAAATTCGCAATATAGAGACTCGTAAAATGGAGGTTCGACTGTGTTTCCAATTTTCAAATGCTGAAGTTTACGATGGATTTATAAATGTCTTAAGATAACTTTTTCATAAAGCTTTTAATGAAGCAAATAATTATTTGAAAGAAAATACCACTTGAAGGATTATTATAAGTTTCTGCGTAGTTCAATTATTTAATATAAAAAGTGAATGATTGTTATAATTTTTTAAAAGAAAAAATTGGTATAGCCATAGAATATTCGTCAAATCACATGTTAAATGAAATTTGTTGAATTATTAAACAAAGTTACACCTCATTAAAAAAAAATATTGTCAAATGTTCACATATTTCTTTGTGAAGCAGAATAGTTAAAGTAGTAATTAACATTACCGACCACCCCTCTCCTTCTTTTTCAAACAGGTGGTTGGTTTAAATAGCTTAGGTAGAGGATGGTTTAAATAGCTTATGCTTAAAATTTCATTCGAATCCGACCATTAGTTTCAGAAATATACGAAGAAAACTATTAGAGGGGTCCACACATAATATAAATTATTTTTACTTATATTTTAACATCACGTGATAAATGGATCGATAATCAACATTTATAAACTATAGAATGACCCCTTAAAATCTCGAGATTTCCGAATGTAATTCCAAAATTGAACATTTCCTTAAGCTATTATAGAGAATTGTACGACATTTTGGATTTAGAGCTTTTATGACGTAATATATAAACAAATATGTAAACATTTTGCTGTCTTAATTAATTTTTTCGTAACAATTCATATTTTTCATAGTAATAATGCTTTTTAACTTTTTTTATGTTTTAAATATTGGAAAAGAGTTACCTATTGTTTCGTGCAAAACGTTTCTAAAATGCTGAATGGTTATATTTTTATTGTCAAATGAGACACGCATTGGGTACCAATTTTGAAACACTGATAGCTTAGCAGAGATTTCAAGCAGAATTTTACAAAATTCAAAATTCTGACTTTTTTAATGGAAAGTCAGATTCGTGGAAAAAGTGACTTCTCTTATGAGAGTTTCTTAGAAGTTAATTAACTATTTTAATTTAGTTAAGAATTATTCCATTTTTCTCATTATTTAGCTTTCTTTGAGCATTAAAACTGATGTTAATTTTGTCAAGTTGGGATGAAAATTGCAAAAGTAATTACGGGCGCCTTATTTTTTTTCTGTATTTGTAGGAAGTTCAATGAATATTTACGGTCTACGGACTGTATTTGTAAGAAATGTAATAATAATAAAA
This sequence comes from Trichonephila inaurata madagascariensis, assembly GCA_019973955.1. Classification (NCBI taxonomy): domain Eukaryota; kingdom Metazoa; phylum Arthropoda; class Arachnida; order Araneae; family Nephilidae; genus Trichonephila; species Trichonephila inaurata. The sequence goes on along the minus strand of BMAV01015736.1, from coordinate 916,707 downwards.
AAATATTTACGGATTTTTGAAGATGTTACTCATATCTGCGGGGAATATGTGTTTTATGTGGGATAATACTTTGTCTTTTTTTTCAGGAAAAACCATTTTTCTTCATAGACAATACGTAGGCAGACCTTCTTCATATAAGCCCACACACACTAATTTAGGAAAGATTTAAGGGAGAAAATAGCACGAATTTGTTCTAACGTATTAAACTGTATTTTCTCATAAAGTTTACTTTTGAAATCCTCTATTAATAATATCGTTTAATATTTGAATTCTTTTAAAAAAGTTAGTTACCTTTTAGGAATGGAAGAAATTGCATTTGATTTCAAACGATAAATTTTTCTTTTTTCAGGTACTGAAATATTTATTTTCATTATTTCACTTCCACCCTACATTCAATAAACTATTGTATATATCTAAACAAAAAAATTACTATTTAAACATCGCACGATAATCTTAAACATATTTCATTGAAATTAACGTAATTTGAAAAATACCTGTCTTATATATAATCGTAAGGGATGCAATAAAACCCGACTTTTATTCCCTTTTTACTAAAAGAAAATCCCTTTGCGTATGTCATTTGCATCTTAGAACTGAAGTGTGTGTGTGAACATAGGAAACTAATCTTTTGAGATCTCCAAGCAATTTCAAAAGGAAAGTGAGGGGAAGGCTCCAGAAAAGGGAGTTGTTCTCCCCCCCCCCCTTTCGCTCTCTAACAACTCTTAATGAGACAGACAGAGACGGGCATGATGGGAAATCAAAACGTCATCACCTTCCCCATTTAGAGTGAAATAAATTGCGAGAGGAATTGGGTTCCGGAAGGAGAGAGATGGCCTTTATGGTAGCCTCCATTATTTCCTGCTATCTTCTAAAATGAAAAATACCACAAATGTAGAAGCAAATTCAAAAACGCCATCTATTGGTTGAAATAAGAAACGTAAGAGAGCAAAAATTCTATAGAGCAGATATAAAACATTTATAGGATATATATTTAATGGTTAAAAAAGGAACTATTTATGCAGTAAATAATATTAATTTTCTCTTAGTTCCGTTATATATAAGTAGCTTTCGGTGAGTTAAGGTATCCGACTACTTTCGGAACCATGATTTTAAAAAAGCGCATAAATGTATAATTTTCATGATATTTAGTGTCACTTAGATTAGAATACATGTATAAAATGGTTTTAAGAACATAACGACAAAAAAATTTATTTAAGTACAATATTTTGGCAAAAAATTAACTTAGAATAACCTTTTTTCAAAACGTTCTCCTTTTATAAAAAATGCATCTATAAAAATAATGTTTTGTGCTTAGATAAAGTAAAGATTTTTCCAGAGAGTCTGAACTAGGATTTTTGAAAAATTCACATTATTTTCAGAGTCACCACACCAATTTAAATAATTATCGGCGTTTTCTTTCTTAAAATTGCTCCCCATCTGTTGTCGTAAAATATGGATAAACCCACTTCTAAGTTATATTTTTCAAAAATTCTAGTTGAGCCTCTGTAGAGAGGTCTGAGCTATATACTTGCAAAATATTATTATAATAGAAGAATTTTTCACAGAAGGAGAATATTTTAAAAATGGGTCATTCTATGTTCATTTTTTGTCAAAATATTGTACTTAAATAATTTTTTATGTAATAATATTCTTAAAACAATTTTAAATATATGTTCTAATCTAAGTGACACTAAATATCATAAATATTATCCATTTATACGCTTTTGCAAAATCACGGTTCCGAACGTAGTCGGATACCTTAAAGGTATCACAATATTTTTATGAAACTTATAAGCAAGTTTAGTTAGAAATTATAAGAACTTTTCAGAAAATTATTCATATAAAACGAAAATGCTTATGATTTTTGTAAAAAAATACTTGTATTACGACTTCAGTCCACACATATCGACTACGACTTACACATGCCAATAAGCTTAAGATAAATTTATATGTCTAGTAAGAATCAAATGGTTAGTAAGCTTAATCATTCGGAAAATAAATAACTAAATATTTCTATTCTAAAATTTAGATATTAATTGCAACTATTTCTGTTTTAATTTACGAACACTGCCTTAAAGTTTCATAATTTTTTATTTACGAAAAGGAAATTCTGTCATAATGACAGAATTTTCCTTAATGGAATCCAGGAAGCTATTTTTCAGTGTTTAAAGTGGCCTGTTTCAATATGTCGGCTAAAGGCTCTCTTAAACATCGATATCTCTCTCGACATTTGTGATTTTTATACTTTCGCTCAAATTCATCTAGCTGGGAAATAATACTAGAATATGAATTAATGAATATGCTTATAATATTTGAAATTTTTGTTGTTTTTGTTAATTAATTTCAACTGAGAAAGTAATTTTGTAGCATTGGATTTTTTAGAGCAACAGAGATAAATTGGATGATTTACTAGAAGTATTATTGGACACAAAAATATAATTATTATCATGTCGATTTCGACGATGACCACTCGAGACGAGTGGTCATGGTCACGAGCTCGTGGCCGGTGTTATTGAGCCATGGGTTCAGTCAGTTACAATTTTTTTTTATTAAATATTCGTACTGATACATACCACATAGTTTTCCCTTTTTTACTATACTAACAAAGATCAAAGTTTTGTAAAACATACTATTATTTGAGCAGAATATAGTCTATTATAGACGTTCTTTTAATTTAACTAATAGTGGTAACATATACATTTTGAGCTCTTATGATTTCAAATGATACTTGCTTTTCTTAATCTTATTGAAACCTTGATGGCTTATTTTAGTGGGGTGCGAAAGAATTATAATTTCCATGGATTACAGCCATTTTCATTTCATTTTTTACTATATGTTGATTATAAAGAGTAACTTCCATTCTTGAGCTTAGAATGGGGTATAAGAAATACGATACAGGATACAATTACATGAATCGAAACTATAAATATATAAAAATACTTTATTCATAATACTTTAATAAAAATAATGATATTATAGTAATAAATATTTTTTTTTTGTTTTCGTTTTTTGACATATTTCAATCTTAAAATTAATACTTTTCTTCAAGCAACAAGGTTCCTAATATTACAACGTTCTATTTAAAGTATGATACAGTTTTTAATTCTTTGCTCTTATGCGCAACTCAAACATATGATACAATTGTTTCATATTTATCAGTATAATAACAGGTATTTGATTCTGTACGGGTTTAATGTCTGTTTAACACACGAGACTAAAAATTAAACGTCTATTCGTATCTTAAGAAGATATTTAATTTTTCTTTCTAAGTAATAATACACTCATGTCCAAAATTAAGGTTACAAATACAAAATCTGTGAAAACTTAATGAACTATTTGCTGTGTTGGCTCAAAATTTGGCAAAGAGACACATTACAATATCAGAATGATTATAGCAACATAAAAATATGGAAAATATTTTAATTGTGAGTTAAAATACAAACCATATAAAAAAGTGTGAAATACTGAATCACAGAGATAATACACTTACCTCGCGAAAAGTCTGTCTAATATGGATTGTGACCATTGTGAACTGCTATATACGAGTTGCCATACTGTTTATGAGAGTGTCAATGAGTATTTGTGGCAAGAAAGCCCATTTTTCCAAAAAACGGGACTTTTAATTCCCGGAGAGGGAAACTACGGTGAGAAATGGCTTTTGCTAAGCCATCTAAAACATATTCAATAAAATTGTGACCCGGAGACATCGAGGGTCAATCAGTACGGCGAATATCCACTCCATGAAATTCCTTAACAATATGAATTCTTTGTGGCCGGGCATTATCGACCATAAAAATAAATTCGGGGCCCAAAACACCCTGAAAAACCTCACCTAGGCTTCCAGGATTTCATCCCTATAGTGCTGTGAGTTGACAGTACCTGCATCGAAAACGTATAGTGGTGCACGACTACAATATGCCACCACACACAAGGATTCCTTTGCCAAAAAATCTGTCGATTTTGGTTACGTAGGAAGGATGAAAACGAGCTCCACATTTTCTCTATGAGAAAATTGATTATGAGAAGTTATTTTCACTCAAACAGGCTAACTTCTTTGTTTTAAAGCAATATTAACAAAACTGAAGACAAAAGTACTATACGTTTAAACGGTCTCAATCCAGTATCTATGTAAAAACTAATGCTACACAACATATTTTCCTAAATTGAAGGTTGATATTGTACTACCTTTTCTTCAAAATATATAAAATACAAATTCTATCAGTTTTACTCAAGGCATTTTTAAATTATGATGAAAAATATGTTTGCGACCTTAATTTTGGACATGAGTATATTTCCAAAATACAATTTGCCTAATTTTTGTAAAAAATTAGTAGTATTTCAATCTTTAAAAATTTTTGTGCGATTTTTTACATTTGTCAACTTATTTTTCCATTCCTACTATTATATATAGTTCATATTCCCTCCCTACATATTTATATACATATCTTGTTCAAATTATCAATCGTTAATAAAATACTTTTTATTTATCCACTCAAGTTCAAATACAATTTTTTAAACTTGTAGCGGATGACACTTGATGTTAATACAGTTTTTTCAAATATTAATTCTTTAATTAAATTTAATTAATGAATAAACAGAAGCAAACAAAAATAATAGTCCAACACCATATATAAAAAGGAAAATCGCGCTTTGTGTCCCTATAGCGAAATAGAGAGCGCGTTTCAATTCTAATCCAAAGGTCATGGGTTCGAATCCCACCTGAGATGGTCTAATTTCTGAGAATGCGATTTCTTTTTCTATACTATTTTATAAGAATAATTAAATTAAATTAAAATTATAATAAATAGTAACAAACAAAAAAAAAATAGTCCAACACCCTATATAGGGGATAATAGCCTTTGTTGCTCTAAATCCCTAATAAAGATATTAACTGTAACTGTAACCCTACATAGAAAGAAAAATGGAAAATTGCAAGGAAAATCGCTTTCTATTTTGTCAAGTAATATTGTGATTCTGTCATATGTATATACATATTTATATTAATTGTAATTATTTAATAAAAAGAAACTAAAATAAAATTTTTCTTTGTTAACCTAAGTAAGAATTGACTTATAATTTTTTTTTTTACATTACTTCTTTTACATAAATGTGTATCCTTAATTGCCTTAAATTCCAAAATATTCAGATATCTTTATAGATAATTCTTTGATTCTTCGAAGTGAGAAAAATATTTCTATTATAAACATCACTACGAAGCTTCATTACTTTGCTAATGACTTTACAAGATCAATCAGATGACAGGCTTCAGTATAATTTATCTCGACGATTTTCAAAATGAAACCACTTTCAGTGGAAAGAGAGAAAGCTTTCTTTAGATCTTCTAATTGATTGAATGTGGGGATGAAGCGGCTTATCACCAAAGGAAATTACCGGTGTCTTTGATTCCCTCTTCAATTAGAAAATGCACATACACAAGGGATTTTCTTTGATGCGAAACCTCTAGATACTTTGAATCCAAAAGTGTCATCTTGTTAAAAGTTCATGTGCCACACAGAACATTCGAACTTTCACGTGCCTTTGAAGAAAATTGTAACGTAACAGAGAAGCTTATAATAAACTTGCAGTCTTTGCATATTAAATATACTATGGGGAATTAATTAACTTCTTAATTTAAACTTCATGTGAAAAAGAGTATTTATCAGCTTCAGTTTAAGTAATATTCCAACTTACATATATTTGAATTATATATATTCGCAAATATATAATTTCTTACTTCACCGTGTTCTGGTAGGAGATGCTCTTAGAAATATTTTAACATGATACTTTCCACCCCCGCACACACACACACACACACA
>BMAV01015736.1:870253-895891 GCA_019973955.1 Trichonephila inaurata madagascariensis | reverse complement strand
CACACACACACACACACACACAAAATATTATTGCTTTCGAAGCATTTTTTATAAAAGGAGAACATATTGAAAAAAGTTTATTCTAAGTTAATTTTGTGCCAAAATATTGTATTTAAATAATTTTTTTTGTCAAAATGTCCTTAAAACAATTTTATACATGTATTCTAATCTAAGTGACACTAAATATCATGAAAATTATCCACTTATGCTCATTTTAAAATCACGGTTCCGAACGTTTTTGGATACCTTAAAAGAGCATTGGAAGCGTTAAAATTGTTTTAAATGTTATTGTACAAACTTGAGTTATAATATTAAATTGCTGTACAGCTTTTTGTTTTTTTTAAACATAGATCCATTCCCCCCCCCCCCCCCTTTGTCACGTTGGTTCACAAAAATGTATCAAACAGCCCCAGATAAATGAAAATAATGTTTTACAACCTATCCCGATAAAACAAAAATAAAATATTTTCCACCAACTTCATAAAAAAGGACAGATAAAGGACTATTTTTCTACCAGAAATTTATCATTGGAATCACGCACGTTTCTTGGACTGAATTTTTCCAATTTTCTTCTGAGAATATTTGGTCCTATAGTGGTGTTGACGTGTCTTCACGTCCACCTGCTACTCAAGAGTCTGTCGCAGGTTATGTGCCAAGCCTGCGAAATGTATTGGCCTGTGACTCGAAGTACGTGACAGGAAAGTCTGCGTATCCGATGTAGAATTCCTTGCCAGAATCGATTTCTTTGCAAACCTTTAAGTGTTACTTTTCGCTCCCCCTCAGCATCACATAGAAGTAAGAGTGACGGAGTGAAGAAAAAAAGACTATTTCACTTTTTAAGCTTCTATTTCTTAAGGATTAACGCTATTTCGACTGGTGGGGAAAATCTCTTACGCTAGTCCATTCAATAATCACAGTCAAGTGCATTCGCATTCCCTTCCCCCTGGAAGCGGCTTTCCCAGCATCGCTCTTTTCTGTAGCTATAGATGAATCGCTAAATTGTGAAGAGAGCAAAGAATTCGGCTTTTGAAAAAGGAGAAAAGGAAATCCGTGGAAATCGTTTGCCAAAAACTGAAATCAAAGATACAAAAAAAAAACGTTTAGAAATTTTGTTTTTTTTTTTAAAAAAAAGATAGAGTTTGTGAATAAAATACTTTATTTTTATTCTATCCTATATTTTTCTTTTTCTTCTAAAACTGATAAAGTTATGCTTTAAATAATTCTAATAATTAATTAATCTTTAAATTAATTCTACTAATGAACTAGCAAAGTTGAATTTTTTTTTAAAACCATAAAGTGCGCATCATTACTTTTAAATAGAAGAGAAGTACATGAGATCATATTTGTACAGAGAGAGTAAAATTTTTTTTTTGAATAATTGGAAGCCTATTGTTGTACAAAACATTTTTCACACACATTTTCAATTAACCATTGTGAATTTTAACATCTTTTGCTCCTTAGTCCCTATACTATTATATCTTTCAGATGTGATTGTAGTAAATTATCATTTTTGTTACATTAACATGCACACTACGGATAGAAAAGAGCTTAGAAATTAAAATGGGGGTGTTTCTAAAATACAGTTTATTTAATCATTTATTATGTTTTGTCTGTTATTACAATAACCTAATTTGCAGCAAAAAATATTTTTAAAAAATCTAATTTTTTTTATTTAGTTTAGTACTTTTAACCACGATTTTCTACGTAATCCTTTTTTTTTTTTTTTTTTTTTTTTATTTTTTTTTTTTAATGTAATCTTTTTTTTTTTTTTTTTTGCAGTTTAGTTTTCTATCAGACTTCCGGATTCATTCTTCAAGTTATTTACACACTCTAAAGTTAAATCCAATAATTTAATTCAAAGATAATAATAGCTTTCTATATATTTTTGAAAAAGTTAAGTATTAAGTATGCAATTTTTTTTTTATAAAACTTTCAGGGGTGGGCATTAAGTCGATAGAGATCGAGAGGTGGACCGCTAAGACATTTTTTTTTTGGGGCGGGCTACCACCTTTACTAAGACGTGCGTAGTAAAAGAAACATATTTATGGAACACCGATGGCAACTCTCTTGACTGGAGACTGGGTGGACTTCAACACCTTGAAAAAGGTAGAAGTAGCCCGTGCCCTGGAAAAGTCTGCCCACCCTTAATCTAAACCAGGGGTGGTCAACCCAAATGACCTCGCGGGCCACTTCGGAAGATCTTTACAATCCCGCGGGCTGCATATAAAAATATATATCTTTTTATTAGATTTGTATTCATTACAAACATTTGTGGGAGTGAAAATTTAAAACAGATTGATATATTATTATTGTTTTCATTGTTTTTCATGCATACACAAACATAGATAATAAAATAATAATAATGCAATGATCAAATAATGTTTAGTTTATTTAATTAGTGAGATACCTGTGTCTCAACTCTTTCTCTTAGTTTTTGCAAGTCGATCTCAATGCATGTGTATTTGCGTATCGTAATTGTTGTTGCAGATTTTCGTGCGTTAAGTTGGAGCACGATTTATGTTTGATAAATTTCAATTTAGAAAAAAAGAAGAGATTCGCAGTAACAAAAGCAACGTGAAGAAAAAAAAAACTCTTTAAACAAAAAATATTGAACAAAATAGTCGAATTTTGCAAAGTTGTAAAGAATCTCGCGGGCCACAAAATTATTCAAGGCGGGCCGCGGGTTGGACACCCCTGATCTAAACCATACACTTATATGGTTTAGATCGTGTCTGGCCAACCTATATGATTTCTCCCTAATGGTTTTGAAGATGCGTAACGTCTCGCTTCAGATAAACATGCCTGTATAAAATAATGTAATACAAACATAAACACAAAAAATGGATTAAACTTTACTGGAATCTTAACTAAAGAGATATTTGTGTTTGTTACTTTTTTACTTGGTTTTTGTAAAGTTATATTTGTATTCGAGACATCTGTTAATGAAACATGTGATGAACTCTTTGTAAATTCCATCTCCGAAAAAAATGTTTCACAAATTTATGTGGATCCAAAAAAACTTGCAACTCATTGATCAAAATATCTTAATATATTTCTCGAATATAATGTAAGTATTGTAGAAATTCATTGAACGCAAAGATATGTTACATTTCATTGTTACATTGTTTCATTGTAACACCATTTGCAGATTTTCAGGAAGGCTCTGTTCACGTCAATAGGAATTGGGTACAAAAATGTTTCAAAAATTTCATCACATTTTGCTAATTCCGAGAAACTGTTATCAAATGCAGTTACTTCATTAACATATTTGGAGAAATTTTAGGTTGGATCTTGGGAAAATATTTAACAGAGAAAATGTTGAGCATTACTATTTCTAAGTTGGCAATCAAATATAACTAATTTCTTATTAAAGATTTGATTAAATTATAAGCATCAATTATATTAAATTCTCTTGTCATTGCAAGTCCTTATTTACGTGATTAAACTTTTATATTATATTTAATAAAAAAGCCATAGATTTAATAACCAATCATCATGTGGTTGTCTAACAAAACCGATTCTCTTAGTAACATTTAGAATTCATAAATATATCAAATAATATTAAACTGGAGTTTGTAGTCAAATTTGCGTTTTATAACAAAGACACACATGCAAATTTTCATTCATTTAACACACACACACACACACACACACACACATCCCCGGGCTATGTGTAGGACAGAAGAATAGTAAAGAAGAGACATCAATTAGTACTTACAAACATCTCTCAGTCTTACGATGAAAAAAAAATTATATTCCTTCAGGATATCAGTTTACAAAGTTTTAAAAGAATTACAGTCACAGAGAGAATTCTTATCTCACTGGGATGAATTTAAAATGAGGAATGTTTTTTGAGGAATTCTGAAGTTCATAAAGGAGTAGTGTGTATGCGACAAGATTGATAACCAAAAAGAGACCCAAGTTATAGTAATAAAATACATATGAGTTTTCGAAAATCTGAGAAGGTAATAATGAAATATTATACTAATGAAAAAAATCTTTGATAGATATCTCGCAAAATTTTTATTATTACATAGCATTGAATACTGAAATGTATTGTTCGCTCGTAAATATATGATACTCTAACTGAATCTAAAACTTATTTTCCTTGTTGTTCAACGTGAACAACCGATTAGGATTAAGTAAACTAAAGGTGTTCAGGTATTGATTTTAACTGGTAAAAAAAATACTCTTCCAAAATTATTTTAAAGTTGGATACAGACAAGTTAATTTTTTTCCCTAAAACTGGTAAAAGAAATTAACTTGTCTGGATAAATTTAAACGCACGAACATGTTTCATTTAATTAACTACTACCTTTCCTTATTCTCATAATTCTTAGAAGTACTTTTTTAAAAAAATATAAATACCTTGCTCAAAGAGATATCAAAGTACGATACTTAATAAAAAATTTGAAGAAATGAAGAGGAATACGACAGAATTCTACATAAAAAAATAAAAGTGAAAACTAACAGTTCCTATTTATTATCATTTTTATACCATCACCTGTTTTCAGAACTTACTACATGAAGTGCAGAGCTAAGAAGTCTTTATACATTTGAAATGTTACATCTATTAATTTTATAGCTCATTAAAGCTGCTAATAGTCGATTATATATTTCTCTTACTATTATTATACTATTTTTTCTATAGCTGAGAACATACGTGAGATGATAATTTTTGGGGTCAGTAGATTCTTTTAAAAATATTTTTATTGTTTTATTAAAGCATTTAAAATCTTTTTTTGATGAAAATTAATAAATAGCTTTATTTTTCTATTCATGCAATAATAATATTTCGTTGAGCAGGGTGTACATGTATATATGCTTGAATATTTTTGTTATGTTTTTTTTTTCAATTCAAATCAAATTTCATAGCTAATTTTAAATTGTTTCCATTTAAAATATGAACACAAATGATTTTTTACAAAAATTTTACAGCTAAAATAACATTTAGTTCACCGAAAGAGTTTCAAATAATACTCATACTCCCCATAAAGAATTAACTGTTATAAGTTCGAATATACTACACAATAAGAATTTTTCATAGTTCGTAGCATATGTCACGAGAAACGTTTCTTTTATACTTTTATTTTTATTTTTTGTTTAAACGTTAATTTTTTTTATCTATAATGAATACAACACAAATATACCTATATTATAAACATGCTCTCCAAATCTTTTGATTAACTAATAAAACTAAACATTAAATTAGAACGGACGATTTAATCATGTCGAGGTAAATAATGAAGAACATTTTTCCACCCCGTCTCACGATACCTCTAGCAGTACTTAGGCCGCCTGTGATGGGAAACCAAATTGTGAGATAAGGGGAAATCTTTCCCCAAACCCCCATTACAAAACCCAGTTCCTATCTAATCGGAGTGCGTCCAATAAACGTTTCTCCCCGTTCGCTGTTAACCCTTTCCATAACACTATCGAGAGTAGAAAAGTCAATCGACCATTGAAGTTCCACATACCTCCACCATCGGCAATTTTGGCTTCCTCAGTAGCTTCCTGATGGATTCCTCATCCGCAATTCCCCTTCTTGTTGATAAAGATGACTGCTGGAGGAATTCTAGAGCTTATCTTAAAGGAATTTCATACATTCATGCTAACAACTTTAACTCCAACACTTGTTGTAGATTGAAATGAAATTAATTGCTAAATTTCATTACTTTAACTATTAACTAAGACGGTGCATTAGTTTTTTCGTAATTTGAAATCTACTGTTAACATAAGAATTTGTTTTTGGTAGGTTTTCCATAAAATATCTATCGGGCTTTTTAAAATGCTTTATGATTTTTTAAAAACATATTTTATTTATTTCGATATCATTTAAACATTGTTTGTTAACATTAGTTTATTTTGTTGTTGACGAAATATTTTGTTTTTTTTCTGTATTATTTGCATAAAGTTTATTTTAAAGTTCCATATACTTCTATAGTATAGATTTTAAACTCGTGAAGGGAAAGGAATGCACTTAACACCGTATAATTTCTTACTAAGATTTTCTTAAAATAAATATTTCAAAATGTATTTTTTAAAGGCTAGCATCTAATATTTTGTTATGATTTTCTTTATAATTTTATCATAACTAGGAACAGATAGAAAAACATAATAGATTTAACTGAAAATATTGGATAAAGGGAAATAAGTTAAATTTTATGAACTATACATTTAGATTTACAATTTAAGTAGGGAATTCGGTTTTGGCATTCAGTTTAAATTTTCTTACAAGACTATCCTTGTAACCCAATTAAAATTGTTATTAATTTTTCAATGTTCTCTTTTTTAAATTATTACCATTAAATTTTAAGTATTATCTTCGCATAAACTTAACCTTATTCTGTTAACTTAAAATTAATGTACAAATAGTTCGCTTGTATTTACTATTTTTAAAAGTTAAATAAGCTAAGATCCTAATCGTTTCAAATTCGAAAAAGCTATTCCTCTTACATGTTTTGTCCTTAAATTCATTCAAAAAGTTTGTTTGGTACATGTAATGTATTCATTCGCCTAATAATTCTGATTTATGAAACATCAAAATGTGTTTTTCACATTTTGTTACACTTTAAGTTCGCATATACACTTGAAGCTTCTTCAGATTTCACAAAAGTGTTTTTGATTTTCTATCATTTTGCTTCCAGCCAAAAATCAATATTTTTGTATTCAAAATCAATTTTTTTAATTGTATCTTAGCCTTTTATATTTTCTAATCTATATATATATAAATGGATGTTTGTATATATGAAATCACATCATTCCAACACTGTTCAACCGATCACTATGAAAATTGGCATGTATATGTATTTTTTTGCGGAGAAGGTTTTTGTGATATCCTCTTTGTTGCATCTCCCCACCAGGTGGCGCTACAGCATATCAACTTCTGCATCATTTAATCAATCGTCAAGTTGCCAACAGAGTAGCCAAAACTGATGACAACCTCGCTCTATCGCCAACATTTCGCTATGATTCTATTAAATCGCCACTATAATGTAAGGAACGGCGTTGCTTGTGAATATTACAAATTTTTATAAAATAAATACAACATAAAGTAATATTAACGTGTTACACATTCAGATATAAATTATTTACACTATTTTAAGCGTCCATCACACAAAATGAGTAACAATGTGTTACTTTTGCTGAGCTTAGATCAGCTTAGAAAGGTGTTTTCAAAAATAGACCCACAGGAGAGTTACAGGGTGTTATAAATAAAAAAAAGTCCCTTTTATCTTCTATTAGATCTACAGATTTAAAATTTAACAAGTATGCGTTTTTTTGTTCAGCTGAGATATGAAAAAAACTTTTTTTTTGTTTAACTTGCACTATTCACGTAAAACTAACTCATTAAAAACTTCTTTATCCTTCAATCTTCACCCATGTCAAGAGCGGGTATACTACCTGGTAGAAATATAAGGCTAATGGTCCTCATCCATTTGTCTCATCCATTGTTATGCAATACATCCTAAAAGCCTGGGTAATGTAAATTTTATTTTACAAGAATATCTCTTTGGGGCACTTTCGGTATGAAAAATGTTAATACAATAAAATAAACTGTCTCAAAACTCTTTATATCTCTAGGTAGAAAATATTAGAATTCAGTAATGCCATAAATTTTTTGCTTTCGTATTTTATGATATAAAGTCGTCCTCTTTAACATATTTGTTGATGTATTTCCCTTTTCATTGATTTTCTTGGCGACCTTCTAATGCTTGGCACATTTAAAGTAATTTTTGAACCCTTTTGGAATCCTCTTCTCCTTCTTAAATTAGCTTCCTTAGATGATATTTTTAAACATAGCTTATATCTACCTTTTATACATTGCTGATATTTTTAAATACTCTTAATACAAAAAAATAGTTACAAAGCCATGATGGTAAAAAAAGCTGAGATGAAATAAGTCACGTTAAAGAATAAGCAGCTAATGTAGATAATAGGTTAATTCAAATATATTTTTATCATTCAAATTTTTGACGATGTCTTTTTTTTTTGAGACGTCATAAATTGTTTATTTTAAATCAATATACTGCTTAATAATAGTTATTTAAGTTATATAATATGAATGATGGATATATAAAATTTAGTATTTTTCCATGTAAAGAGAAATGCTGCTAAGTCAAGGCAAACGATTTTAAAACACATTCATGAGGAAATCTTGGAAGTATCATTATTTATTACCATCTATTAAACTTATTTTCAGGAAAATTCAGTGAAATTGATGACAGTCTCAACACTTACCAATATGAAAAATGGTTTATTGAAAAGCATAAATTTCTTTTAGATGAAAAGTGGTGAAATGAAGAATTTCTGGAGATTACAACTATATCTTAGAAGTTCTAGATGCCATTTGTTGTAGTTCAACAGCTGAGCTTTTTACAAAATGATTACAAAGGGTTTAAATGGTATTTTTAAGGTAAAAATGGTATCCGTAAGTTGATAGAGACTAAATAGTATTTAAAATAAATTTTGTGCTAATTAGCCCAAAATAATCTGAAAATGTAATTTTGTTCATCAATGAAATTTACATCATAACAAACCATTTTTTAAAAGGAATAATAAAGTCGATGAATTTTATTATATGTATTTTTTTGCTTCTTCAAGAACCCTCTGGAACAGCTTACTTTGAGATAATTTTTGGTCCCAAACAGGGACTCTTAACCAAAGGCTTACAGAAATCTTGGTGATCATTTGAAAGATTTTGAGGATTCTGTAAGGTGAGACGAGAAATATAACACTTTTTAAAGATAATAGTATAAGATTTTTCATTTTCGTTTTTTGATAAATACATTCTGCACAATATAATCCAATTTTCTAGTAAATATCACTTAATCTCTGATACATATTAGCTGTTACTTTGCAGTATTATCATTTGCATCTCTATGAAATACAATACCGTATTTAGACTTTTTTCACCAACACAAGAGTGTCCGAAAGAGATTGTACCTTTTAAAAAATTTTTCTCTGGTTTCTTTGATATACTATTGGAATGTTTTATTATACCAGAAGTTTGGTAATATATCAAAGTTTTTTTTTTTTGTACCAAAGTTGTACCTTCCAAAGATTCAGTATGGGCGCCCTTCGTGACACGGCAGATATCTAGGTGATACTCCATTTCCGTCCATACTCGCACCAACATGTATCTTGTAATGGCAGAAAATAATGTACCCTTTTTCCTTATTTTTTTTCTAGGTACCCAGTATGTTGAGAGTGGTGAAAATTGGCCTGAAAGCTACTAGATACTCCAAGTTTTGAAATATCTGCCTTTTCTGTGTGCACAAAATTGTCAACATGGTGCCCACCAAACCACAAAAGGCATTTCGTGCTGTGGCATACGCAAAAACAATCTCTGTCATCCCAGTTTAACGCAACTTTCAGCGACAATTTGGGGTCGATCCACCGGACAAGAGCTCAATTAAACGTTGGCATACACAACTAGCGTTCGGAGGAAACAGTTGACAGAGTTCGGCAATCCTTCCTTGGAGTAGCTAGTAGCCAATTTTCACGATTCTCTACACACTGGATACTCTCTGGGTATATATAAAAAAAAGGTACATTCTTTTTCTGCCGTTGCAAGAGAGATGTTGGTGCGAGTATGGACGGAAATGGAGTATCTCCTAGATATCCGCTGTGTCACGAAGGGCGCCCATATTGAATCTTTGTAAGGTAGAACTTCCTAGTAGGATATATTACCTAACTTCTGGTATAATAAAACATTCTAATAGTACCTCAGAGAAACTAGAGAAAATTTTTAAAAAAGGTAAATCTTTTTCAGACACCCTGTATAAACATCAGCAAATTCTCTTTGATATACTTGCAGTAAATAAAAAAAGTATTAGAAGTACTTACACATATAAATATAGTTATGCATTATAAAGATTTAGGTTATTAAAATGTCATACAGTAGAGTCCTGGAAACTCGGCCTAATGTGGACCGAAGGGTGTCTTCCATATTGCACTCTATGTTTTGCTGCTTCATCACGAAGATGACGAAGGAACAGTAAGTCCATTATCGAAGCCCCTTGTTGTTCAATATACTGAAGGGTGGTTTCGACAGCCTTTAGTCCTTCACTGTGTGATATTTTAGAAGTTTATACGGTGACTTCAACGTCTTCATCATTTTCCAGCATTTTTTTATTAGCTGTGATTTTGCAGCAATAAGTTCTGCATCGGACATAATTTCTTGCTCAATATCGTTCTGAAACCAAGTAAGGGTCTGGCTGAGTTATCCAAATTGCAGGACAATCCAGTGCAGAGTTTTCGCGAATCTACTGTATATCATTAACACAATATTGTCATTTTTCATTTTTCTATTTATGATTTATTTTTATTTCGTTTAAAATACGACAGAAAAATAAATTTTTCGATTATGTTTATAAACTCAAACTCACAGTAGTGCAACAGCCTATGAGGGCCAAGGCCTACTGTGCCCATCTTAGTATACGTGACCATTGGGCGTTGAGGTGCATGAGCAAATGTCCTGATCAGGTGGTCAGTCGGAAGCTAAAACCCCAGTGTTTAGTCCCCAAGCAAGCTTGGTACTCATTTATCGATCTATTGAACTATTATGTTTATATGTTTAGGCAATTTTATACTTAATATACATAACTTTTGAAATTTTGGCTCTCTTAAGTAACCTTCCAGTCCAGGGGTCGAATAATAAGATTTTAACAAATAGTGAAAACTAAATGGTTCTTATTTTTAAGCCAGCTGTTTTAAAATTTTTCGGTTCATAGAGGTATCTAAAAAGCCCCTCTGTTTCAGGAAAACAAAAGATAACTAAACATAAGAGGCTAAAATAAAATGAAAGTTGCTACTAAAATTTAACAAATTCCTAAAAGTACTTAAATCTGTAATTAACACTAAACGTACCATAAATGATTAAATATCCAGTTGCAAATGTTTGTTTAAAAATTTGTAAATAATATTATCTTTTACTCTTACTTGACTTCTTGACTATATCTATTTCAATGCATACAATTAATTTCTCAATGTTTCTTTTTTTCTTTTTCTTGATTTATTTAAAATAAGAGTCTACTGCTATTTATCACGATAAGTCATTCGATCGGAAGTACGATTTTCGGAAACTAATGAAGGTTAAATAATTTTTAATAATGAATATAAGCTATTTGAAAACGAATGATCTATTTGATGCTGAGTTAGGGTCTACAGATATCGTTGATGAAAGGAAGAATATTGCGAATATATATGTAGTGGAGGAAAAGGAATGAGATTGCTCTCCAGTTCTGAGGATGAGGATTTATTAACGTAGCACCATAAAGCAACACACGGCAACGAACGTTGTAATTTTAAATCATAATCAAGTGAAGATCTTCAGTTCTGAAAATTTTTTTAATACATTCTTCTATTGATGGAACTGTTTGGAAAGTAATGCAAATAAACTAATGGCCATTAAAATTGCTATACCAGGAAGAAATTCAGATAACAAAATGATATTTACTGGACAAATATATTATACTAGAAATAACATATGATTAAATTTTCAAGAAATTTGGGTGTTTAAATCCTAAGAAATCTGCACCCAGAACAACCACCTCTGACAGTAATAACAGCACTTAAACACCTGGGCATTGAGTCAAACAGAGATTTGATGAAATGCGCAATTACAGATGCCTAAGCAGCTTCAGCACTCATCAACCGTAGTGACTGGCGTATGCTGACGAGCCAGTCACTCAGCAACCACGGACCAGACGTTTTCTATTGGCAAGGGATCTGGTGAAAGTGCAAGCAAGGGCAACAGCCGAACATTTTAAGTATCAAGGAATGTTCGTACAATATCAGCAACATGCGGTCTTGCACTATCCAGCTTAAACGCTGGGTTTTGCAGTTCTCGAATGAAGGGTAGAGTCACGGATCGTAATACACCAGAAATGTAACGTGCACTGTTCAAAGTGACATCAATGCGAACATGAGGTAACCGAGACGTGTATTCAATAGCACCTCAAACCATCAAGCCAGGTGATGGGCCAGTAAGACGATGGCAAATGCACTTTGCCAGTGTGCGTTCACCACGATCCCGCCAAACATGGATGTGACCATTTTGATGCTGTAAACAGAACCTGGACTCATCTGAAAAAATGATGTCTTGTCATTCGTGTACTCAGGTTCGTCGTTGATCACACCATTGAAGACGCCCCTGTTTGTGATGCAGCGTCAAGGAAAGCCGAAAGCATGGGTTCCGAGTTAAGAGTCCATTCTGCTGCAAAGATCGTCGAATTGTTTGTGTAGACACTTGTTGTCTTGAAAATAACCCAAATTCTTGACTCCGGGCTTGTGATGTGGCTGCACGATCCATTAAGGTCATGCGGGCAACATGACTGTTTCTCGGCTGCTAGTGATTGGGGGCAGTTGAGATTCAGCACGGCATTCCGTATTACCATCCTGATACCATCGATTCCCTATTCTGCTAATAGTCATTGGATCTTGACCGATGAGGGCAGCAATACTGCGATACGATAAACCGCAATCCCGGTACTCTACAATTCGACCTTTATCAAAGTCAGAAACGTGCTGGTACGCATATCTGCTTCTTACACAAGGCATCACAACTTTTCACCAGGCAACAACGTTCAAATGCAATTTGTGTATGAGAAACCGGCTGAACAATTTCTTTATTTAAACACATTGTAGGTGTCACTACCGGTGCCTACTTTGTCTGAATGCGCTGAAAAGCTAATAATTTGCATATCATATCACCTTCTTCCTGTCATTTAAATTTCACATCTGTACCATGTCGCCTTCTTGGTGTAGCAATTTTAATGGCCAGTAGTGTAGATACTATATCTGGAAATACGGCACTTCATACTACTACTACTTTTTGGGGGGGGGGAGGAGCAGGCTAATCGGGATATAACATTGTAGAGGATGAAAAGAAGACTTCATTTCGGCTGGTAATTGACCAATGAAAATTTTTGTTGAATTATTACTTTAAAGTTGCTTTGTTTAGTATTCCCTTACTAAAATCAATATCATCTGCATTGATACCGAAAAAAAGGAAGCTTTTGCTTAAAAATCGGTTTTTCAATTGATTATGGTATGAATGGGTATATATTGTCAGTATTTTTAGTATTGAGTTCAGCCAACGTAATTCGATCAATGTCAGTTACTAATGAGGTAGTGTTAAATATTACTCTTACTCACGTGTAAACTTGATTTAATTCTTTTAAATCTCTTCGCTTGGCTGCATTTCAAAAAAGCATTTTATACAAAAATTGGAAAATACAATTTACTTCGCGTTTCTTAATCTATTTGCATAAAATAAATTAGCAAATGAACGTGGATTTGTTGGCAGAAATAAAATCGCGACCCGCCGCGGGGGGGGGCGGAATAAAATCAGGCAAAAATAAAAATTAGAGTAAATAACATGAAACAACTCGGGTGGGAGAAATTTCATCAAAAATAAGTATTTTATGATTTAAATAAGAGTACAGATATTTATGTTAGAATTTTAAAATGTGATTTTTGAATCCTTAGTTGACTGGTAAATCATTCATTAACATCCTTTATAAAAACAACACAAGGATTATGGATACTGAATTTTGCAATTTTGACTCTCGATTATGTGTCGAGGAGTACAACTGAGCTATCACCTCTCTCACCACATCAACCTGGGAACTATAACCCTTTATCTACCGCATTATTATTTACCGCATTTTTTTTCATGCAATATTTTTTTTTGAATCAATGCTTTGAAAATTAAGGAATATATATAAACAAAATACTCAACTTAGGGAAATTTAATCCGTTGGAGCTAATTAATTAATTAAAGATAATCAACTGTAAAATTAATTATGTACACTGTTCACTTAAAATAAATAGTCAAATCGTTTTCTAATGTCTTCATTAACATATAGAAAAAATAAGACACTTAAATTTTGACATAACGATTTTTTCGGAACAAAAATGACAATCTTCGCAATTCGTTGAAAACCCCGTATGCTGAAAACGCAATTTCTGCTATAAAACTATTCGCCTTCCCTACTAAAATACTCATCGTAGAACCTGTGCTGCCATATATCTTGGAAGAGTGGTTTTAAAAGAATATTACTGCTAAGAGTATCGTCAGAGTATTCGTAAAAATGGTTATTCTATGTAATTTTAAAGTGACTGGTACTTATAAGTACCGTCGGTAGATAAAGGGTTAAACTCATACAAATTTAACGTGCACTAGACCCGTTACACGATGGATGATTGGAGGAATCAGAGCGCTAACACAAGGAGTGTCCTTAAGTGAAATATCTAGCTTAAAATCTCATTTCATGTTTCATACAATTGTCTGCTTTCTTTTATAAAATAAATATTTAAGATGTGCGTAAAAAAGTTTTTATATATTATAATACTGACTTCTGTTGTGACAAATGATTAAATTATAAGAGTGAATATAAAATCTAAAAAATCTTTTATAAAATCATAAATTTTTTAACGATGACTGATTCCGAGGTTTCTAACATTTATTTTATAGTAGAGAGCATCAGAGTAGAAACATTCCTCAGATCCTTCTAAAACACGATAAAAAATAATTGAATTTTTCAGAAGAGTTTAATAATATTTGTTCAAATTATTGATCATGGGTTGACTGAAGATGGTAAGCTTAAGTTAGCAAGAGATAAGCTAAAAATTTTGTTTTTAAATCGACTTTTAAAACAAACATTTCAAACTCTTTAAACACACATAATGGAATTTTTAAATATTTATATAAAATACTTCTTTGAAAAGTTCTAGCAGTTTAACAATGTTTGAAAATGTACTACTTGATCAAAACTTATTTGAAAGTATAATCAATATTAGGATGTTCTAGCGAGTATATACGGTTTACATCTTTTTTTCTATCGAAAATAAAAAGCCCACATAAAAAAAGCTGTCTTGTATACAGACACTTCGAAAATAAATAAACTGTTTTAATAATAAAATTGTAAAATTGAAATTTCTCTTTTTGGTTGAATGAATACAGCCACATCCCCGTGTTCAACCTTTATTCAACTCATGCTCAACTTCAGAGTTCAAAAATAATATTGACTACATATTAGTTAAAAATGAAGGAGATATCAGAGAGTATTGTTGATGATTTTAAAAGTCTGAAATACTATAATATTTTGGATAATGATATCAAATAGTGATACAAATGTGGGTCAATATCCTCTATATAAAAATAATAAACATTCAAGAATACTTCCTGTTATGATTGATTTTTTTTGCACGGTTCATGCAATCGATTTAAGGGGAATTTTAATACTCCATTAGAGCTACTGAGATGTAAGGTAGTATCATTAAGTATTTTCTGCAGAAATGATGCAAGTGGTTATCTTAAATATTAAAACGTTTTAAGCAAGTTAAGTTAAATAATGTAAGATATGATAGAAGAACTAAAAAGGAACCTCATTGAATAAAACATTAATTTAACATAACTAGTTATCGAAAATGCATGGGTTTTTTTTAACTTTATTTTTCTGAAGGAAATGTCCCTTGAATCAGTTTGGTGCTTTTAGGGATACAATAACACACTTGTTTTGGTGAATAAAAAAAAGGTAACGATAAAATGATTATAAAAATTAACAAACATTATATTAGATTTTAAACTTTACGTTGTGTATGCTCGTAAACAAAAATCAGTCTTATTTGTCGGACTTTTAAAAAAGTACGGGGAAGTCGTATTTATTTCTAGAAAACTAACACCTTTGTCAGACAAGAATGCTATAAAGAACTTAGAAACATTTTGTACAATACGATATATTAGTGAATTTATGAAGGGCATGACCTCATGTTACTTCAAAGTACATCATTAATAATAAGATAATAATAGTAGTAATAATAATTCATAAATAATATTTTTGAAGAAAAATGAAGAATTATGCCAAGGAAAAAAAATTTTCTGCCAAAAATAGCTCTTTATGTATGCCTATATTTTTTAACGAATAAATGAAGCTATTTTTATTTTTAGTATTACATGTTTATTATAGTACAAAATGGTAATCAGCTACGAATGCTGAAAACGAAATAGCTGTATGTGTATTTGTGTATGTATGTAGGTATATATGTATGTATGAAAGTATGTAGGTATATATGCATGTAGGAAAGTATGTAGGTATACATGTATGTATGAAAGTATGCAGGTATTTATGTATGTATAAAAGTATGTAAGTATATATGTATGTATGAATGTATGCAGTTATATATGTATGTATGAAAGTATGCAGGTATATATGTATGTATGAAAGTATGCAGGTATATATGTATGTATTAAAGTATGTAGGTATACATGTATGTATGAAAGTATGTAGGTATACAAGTATGTATGAAAGTATGTATGTATATATGTATAATTTTAGATATTAATTGAATGAAATATATTTTCTATATTTTTGTGTTTGTTATTAATTGATATCATAGAAATAACTTAAGTTACATGTGAGGAAATATTGCACATGCTACATTGATCCTTTCCTTTCGTGGGCGTAAATTGTTGCTGTTTAGGCGTTATATTATATGAATCTAAATAAAGGAGCTTATGGTGTATCTTTCCCAATCATAGGAAATGTATACAATGTGCTATTCTATTGAAAAAAATGAACCTTACATTTTCATTAAAAATCTTGTTTAAAAAAGGTAAATGAAGAATTAAAAATTATGGAAAAAAATTTGCTTTCTTGAAAGCCTAGAGTGGTATTCTGTGAATTACTTAATCCTTATTTCTTAATTCCCAAAATAAAAGCCAAGATTACCTTGAGCAAGTAAAATGTAACCGAAAGAATTTTCAAAAATTTAAAGGAAAAGCAGATAACATGACCGAAGTTTTAAATGCCATTTGAAAGGAAAAAATTCTTTTCCCGTTTCTTGGTTACCTAAACAATTGACAATGCGAGTTTGCTTAAGTTTTGTCTAAAGGAATACAGTTCTACATTCTCCCTGAATCTTTTTTGCGAAAATAAAACAGATCGACTGAACCCTCCATCCTCCCCATCTCACAAACACTGAATGTAAGAAAAACTTGAAATTTTTTTTAAGGAAAAAAAAAAATCATTTTTTTCCCCTTTCATTTCTACCAAGTAAGGGGTTCTAGCCCCCCACGCGCTGATTGCATACACACTTCAACAAACATTCAAAACGAAACTTTAGCGGCTCTAAAACTGAGAGACGAGGAACGGTCTGAGAAAAATCAATATATCCCTTCGTCCCTCATTCCTTAATGGAATGGTCCTCCAGCTTCTCTGAATCCCTCTGCTCCTCATCCTCCGCCATTGCCCAACTGGATCGGGCGACGAAACCCTGTCCTCAATATGGCTAAGGGGATGGCACACGAGGTTGTCGGGCCCTGAGCCTCACAAACTGCAGCAGGTAGGTGGCAACCAACCCCCAGACTTTTTTTTCTTTCTCCGAGAAGCGTTCGATAGGTCCTTCCGCTTCGTATTACCGCTTGCTAGCTTCAAGGAAAACTGAGATTGCGTAAGTATTTATTGGGATATATAGATATTTCCCTTAGCTTTTGACGCAGAAGTTCATTAGGCAATAACTATTATTACAATAAAATCATTTTCTTAGAACTTTCGAAGCTTTTATTATATACAACACGTGCCGAGTCGTTTGTGACCAAGTGACATTGAAAAGTAAACCATTCGAGTAGAGGTTAAAGAAATAAACATAGTTACGATCGATATGTAGCTTTACGAATTAAAATAGCATTGTTTTGATTTAAAAGGGGCATATATTTGATTATGTTATATTTTTAAGAATCTTCATCCCTTGATGTTTCACAATCAATAAACAAAAATTGATTTATTCGAAGAGAAATCGTGGTAACCATGGAGATGTAAATAAGTGGGATATTGCGATTATGTTTTTCTATTTCTATTTTGAACTGTTTTTAGCTAAAGCGATGATATTTATAGCGTCATATAGCATATATTTTCAATAAAATAATACAGGAATGCGGAAAAGTAAAAATGGAAAATAATCACGTGTATTATATTTCTTACTATCGGCTACTTTTTATTGAATATTGAATAAACACAGGCCTTAAAACTAAACAAAAGAAACGGACATATTAAATTAAAGGTTAACTAAATAAATACTTACGCAAATTTTATTTAAAGAGTATAGGCAAGTGTTTCAGGGGATTTCTTTTAAAGACAAATCATATATTTTATCATTTATAGTAGTGTATTTAACATTGTTTTCTCTTTTTGTATCTACTTTTGTTAATGTATTATATACTGATATGCATTATATATTATTAGTTTTAATATTTTTATTCGTTACTTACGATATGTTCAATTTGTTTTCATTTAGATTATGTCTAGTTTTTCGAAAAATGAGAAGTATTCATAATCTTTTGAGGGAGAGAGATATAGAGATAAATAAAAGTATAATTTAGAGCTGTGTAAGTGAATATATTTGAGTGATAATTGTCTGGTTTTAAGTGTATAATCGTATCCATCCTGTTACATTTTGGGAAAACATTCATGATGTTTACCCTCTGAGTTCCATAATTTTGTTGGCCATGGTTCAGAATTATGAGGTTCGTTGCCAATAAACATCACGTTGTTATGTTAATAAACACTCACACATTCATTCCACAGTTTTTGTGTATTTTTACTGATAAATTTGTTAATAATTTTAAATTTAGAGATTAGTAATATCTTCAGATCGTTGCAAGAGTGACTTGGTTTATGAGAAAGTGTACTTGTTCTTGTGTTGACATAAAAATATTATTATTTTTTTTATAAAATAAGATAATAATACAATAGAGTTTACTAAATAAAGATTTAAAATATTTGGACTACAGCAAATATAATAAATGAATTTATACGATATTATTGTTTATCTTTTTTTTAACTTGATTTTTTATTTATAATAGAACGTGGTGGTGAATTACAAGAAGAATGCTTACCCTACGTTTAAAATCAGTGCCTTTTATTTTTTTAACTGATATTTATAAGATTATTTTAAATCAAACAGTATTATATGTTTTTAGAAAGTTATACAAGATATACTGATGAATTATAGAATTTAAAGTGCTTTCTAATGGTACTTTTATTCCGTAAGCAAATTTTCTTTTTTTCTGCTTCGTAGCAGTTATTCTTTTGAGGATATTTTTATAAGAAATTAAGAATATTATTAAAAATATACTTAAGTACACACAAAAAGAGTTTTTCTGAAAATTTAAATAATCAGTAAACTTTTGAAAAGTTTAATGTTATTGCTAGTATTTTTTTTTAAAAAAACTAGAATTTGTGAAAATATGATATTAGAGTTATTAGGATAGAAATAATATTACTATTAATGATACTTGGATGAAGTGTGCTTTTTGTTCTTATAAACATATATATATTATCTTAAGTATATAAAAGTATATATATATATATATATATATATATATATATATATATATATGTATATACATACATATGTATAAAATGTATACGTATAAATACATACATATATATGTATAAAAGTACCGCACACACATGCACACACATGAGCGAGTCAATATTTCGATGTACATATATATATTCTACAATCATTAATCGTATACAAAAAATTTCAATAAAAATCTTATTTAACTGAACTATAAATAGAAGTATAAAGGACATTATAGATTACAATTAAACGGTTTTAGTAGTAAGATATATATATATATATATATATGCATATGTATATGTATAAAATAATTTCTTAGCATTTAAGTTTTTTTTTAAATGCAGACAGTTGCAATATTTCTAACATTAATTATATATTTAACCGATACTTTTTTTAAGTATTAGAATATTAAATATTCAATTGCATTTTAGAGCAACTATTTCCACAAATACGTGGGGGTATTAAAAAAACAAGTTGAAGAATTATGAATACAACGAAAAAGAACCTGATTTAAACATTGAATGAGGAAAATATTTTAAAAGAATGGATGAAATGTTAGCTTTAATTATACAAACGAGGCTTTAAATACATTTTATTTAGATATAAAAATTTCCAGTACACAAGTCAGCAAGTATAATACCAACTATAAGTTGCTTAATCTATCAATCAATCGATTGATTGTTTACGAACGTCGCACCATAAACACGAAGACTATTGGCAAAAGACCTCGTGATTTTGAACGGTCTACTGACAGGAAGATGCTTGAGCTGGCCTCCCCTCTCCAAACTTTCATATCATTGCTAAATTCATAAATGGCGATATATATACAAACAATTATCCACCTGTAACACCTTTTTATTTCTGCATTTTTTTAAAAAAAATTAAAGGGACTAATATTTTAATTCCACAATTATTCTTTTTTACATAATAACAACATACAATATATGTTTTCATTCCCAAGTAATGCAAAACAGCATTCATAAAATGAATAATTTCTCCCTCATTTAAATGGATTTAAAATATAAATAGCATTTTTGACCTATATTCTATAAATCTTGTGTGTAGTTTCGTATATTTATAATTACGCTTTCGGCATTTAATATATTATAAATGTATTAAATCTCTAAAGCTTTTTGCTATAATATTCTCCAGTCGAAAAACTAGAAAAGTGTAGTTGAATTATTTGGTAAGCAACGGCTGAAACTAGAACAGAAAAGGCGGTGAAATTTTTATGCGACCTAACGCAGCCACCGAGGTTCCATTAGCAAATGGCTTCAACAAGGTTTTGTAGAGGTCGGTGAAGCCTGCGTGTATCCAATGTGTTGAGTAAAAGACATAAAACGAGGATGAAGTTAAAAGAGAACGCAAGCCAGAAAAGTACTTTCTATATGCTAGAATTCTCGTCAAATTTCTTCCTGAAGAAAAATTTTATCACTCAAACGTGACCCTTTCTACAATTTAAATAGTATGCTTTGTACGAAGCCAAGAGAGTGAAAAAGCATAGTGTAATTTATTATCAGAGTAATTTTATATAGTTGTAAGAGAAAAAGCTGAAAAACTCTGCAATGAAGTTCAGGTAAAACTGTTTTTATGATATTTAATAAAAGAAGGTTATATGAAAAAAAAGTAATCATAGGATTTAATATGATTGATTATTTTCAAAATAATCAATTTTATTTGATTATTTTTAAAATATTTAATAAAAGAAGGTTGTATAAAAAAGTAATCTTAGGATTTAATATAATTGATTATTTTTGGTTTAATTCTTAGTATGTGTGTGTGTGTGTGTGCTTTTTGCTTTTTTTAATCTCATTGCTTGCTTTTTAATGACACTTAAAGGTACTCTTTTTTAGGAAAAGAATTTGAATGAAGAGACTGCGTCTTAATTAATATTATTTAGATAATTTAAATCAAATAATAATCATAATAATACTTATTTAAAGAACAATTTTGTAACGGAGCTTGTTTTCTATGCATTTACCGCATCATAATACAATAGAAGAAATATATTCTAGGGAATTTTTCTTCTTCATATAATTTAACTTCAAACTTTGGAGAATAAGGTTTTCACATCTAAATTTTTTTATATTGCTGATTTGTACTAAATAACATTAAATGGAGAATAATATATTTAAACTCATTATCACAGAAAATTAAATTTTTTTTATAAAATATATAGAGATAACAAAACTGTTTAGTTCTTTTTTATGAGAATACTTTTAAAAACAAAAATCTGTTGTATTTATAAAGATATTTCCTAAATAAAAAACAACAAAGAATTAACATAGGAATTCAAATTAATAAAAGTATTTTAGAAAAAAAATATGTTAAGTATAATTTTTAAATAGTGAAAAAATATTATACTTTTTTAATAATAAAAATGCTATAAATACATATCCATATTTTAAATAATAAAAAAATACTATATCATATTATTATTTTTCTAAAAACCTTCGTATTCTTCGATTTAAAGGTACACTGATTCAATTTTGTTAATTAACCAACTAATCCACATTTATATATATATATAAAAGTTTTTTTTAATATTTTTTTTTATTTGGACAGAAATTAAGATATTTATTTGGGCTTTGAATGTATATTAATCAGATTTCAACTTGAAGTAACGGAAGTCTCTATTTTACAACACGATTTTTAAAAATTCCTGTGTGTGTGTGTGGAGAATTTCATATGTTATACAGTAGCGCACACAGAAATTTTTCAAGGATCGGGGTTGAAATTTCACCATTCTTGTATCATGCTATTTTTGATTTTGTCAATTTTCAGGAACAAAACACAGTAAAAAACTAATTATTGAATAAATAATTAGCATTAATTAATAAAATTAATCATTAATAACAAATATTTAATTAAATTTTACGTATTATATACTTAGAATTATAACCAATCGGAAAAAAATCAAGGGCTTTGGGGGAGGGGTCTGGACCCCCCCTTGTTTGCGCCACTGTATATATATATATATATATATATAAATTGATACAAAAGAACACCTTTCCTTTTTTTTTTCATCTATAACTCTTTGATAGAATTAAAAGAGGTCAAAAGGGTTATTATACATATAGCACAATAAAAAAGCATAAATATCTGAGTTTTATCTATCGGCTAGATTTAAGTTGTTAAGGGATTATAAGAGTAGCAATTACCATTGAAGAAATGGTACACGATAAAAAGAGACAGATTAGAGGGTTATCCTGAGGGTACATCTCTGTGTTAACCGCAGGCAGTAAACCTCTAAGGAAAGAGTAAATCACTTGGGTTCTAGGGGGTCGTGATTCTTATCTCATCTAAAGAACATGAGCGCCTGAGGAGAAACGTTAGTGGAACCGGAATAGCTTTTTTATTGAATCATTGGGACTCCTATTCATTGTGAAATTTAGGCAAATAAAATTGCGATAATTTTTTTTTTTACGATTTTCAAATGAAAATTGGAATTTTAATAATGCTAAATTAGAGTTACATATATGGCTACTGCTAAGGGCTCGAAATTACCTCAAAACCAGCGTATAATGCTCACTTTTAGCGCAAAAAATAAAATCGAAATGTGCTGTTGTATGTTATACGTCGGGTATAAAAGTGATAACTTAAAAAAAAAAAAAAGATTTTTACATAAATCGGAATACTGTTTATTTAAAAGAAAGGACATACATAATGAACTTACAGGGTTGTAGTTCTAGAAATACACCATTTTTTCAAGATCCTGGGATAATATCGTGAAAAAATGACTTCAAAACACAATAGCATTACACACGTACATTTGAGTTTCCTTCGTAAGAAAAGGAGGAGCGCATTATTCGGCGAATATACCTAAAAATTACAAAACCGCAGTTTGAAAGTATAGGTACACATTATATTAAGTCGGATTTTAAGGTAATTAAAAATTACATTACATGCTATTTCTTTCCTGAAAAATAAGCTTTATATTCGTTTCTTTTTTAAGGGTTATATATTTATTTTCCTTTTAAAAATATATTTGTCATTTATTATACTAAATAGTTCTTTGCAAAGTTTAAAATGTCAACACATAATTTTGCGTAATCAATTGAAGATTTTTTTTTAAACAGTTGATAGTTTCAATAGTTCCTTTCGTTATAAGAGTATCAATGCCTGTGATTTAATCATAAAAATCAGGAAATATTTTAAAGTATATTTTGAAATTATTATAAATAAATCTCTAATCTTTGACATTTTTATTAATGAAAACTTAACATGTTTAGGAAACTTTTTTTACTGAGCAAATATAACACAAACTCATACTGAAGGATCGATATTCATTTTACTAATCATACACTGTAATCTCGCAGTGTATTTCTCTAGAGATGAATGCTCTCAAGGGAAAAATTGTTACAAAAGAATGCTTCATCATACTCTGCAGTTGCTTTCAATACAGTTAATCATGTAGAATTAAAGGAAAAATCACCGAGGGAAGGCTACAAAATGCATATCATTTCTGGGCATTGTACTAACCCATAATGAGAGTAACGCGGCAGGAAGTCAATGGGGACCAAATGTTCTGAGATAGAATAGGGGATAGGTTATTGATTGGAAAATGAGCTTAATGGAACCCTTTCGGTTCGCTTTGTCTTGAAAAATCCTGAACCCCCTTGGGATGAGAGAGAGAGAGAGAATGAGAGAATTCTAACAGTTAAAACAATAGGAAGGGAAATGGATGCAAGTTTATTTTGTCGAAACAATATCGTAAAATACCTCTTAACATAAAGAGAGCGAGATTAATCATTATGAAATGTTCAGATAAATGTCTTTTTTCTTTAGGATTAATCATGTATTACGCATTAGAAATTGTAATTAAATAACCCTTTTTAATTCACCAAGGAAAAGAAAACGAATATGCATTTGATTTGATATTAAAAATTTAAACTGTACCATAGAGTTACTTATATAAATACAATATGTTGCCTTAAGGTAGGGGTCTTCAACCCATGGACCGTGGCCACGACTGGCCAGCTGAAGGCATTTTAGCGGCCCCGCATTTGAATTTGAGGCAATTTAAAAAAAATTGCCTTGTCTGCTTTTTGTAGTAAGAAACGTCATTTTTTCAGTTACTCTTGATATTTAAAACATTTCATTGATGCGTTTGATATCCATTTGAGGTAAAATTTTCTGAAAATGACGAATTTTTCAAAAATTTTACTGTATTTTAAATATAAAAAATATGCCAATGCAAAAAAAATCTCAGAAATTTGAGGAAAAAAGGTGGACTCTTTTATCTTTAACAGGTTTGCAATGTATTTTAATATGACTTCCATTTAACTTTCTTAAAACCGATATATGTATATATATATAAATCTGTACACACCGTATCTTCCTTTATATTCAGTTGTAGTCTTGTCTTGCACAAAACAAACCTAAATTTTTTTTTTATATAAATTTCCTAAATACAATATTTTTTTTGACAGTCGTATGGCCCATGGGTCACTGCGAATTTATTGATGTAGCCCACGGATAATTGTAAATTTCTCAGTTTGGCCCTCGAGCTTGAGAGGGTGAAGACCCCTATCTTGAAGAATAGCTACAGAGGCTCATGTCAATTTAACAGAATATGCAGGGCCTTTTTTTCTTATTATTTAGAAATATTTGGTGCTATTTCTTTCTTTCTTTTTTTAAAAAAAATAAAATTATTAAAATTTGACTTCAATATTTCAGCTCATTTTCAACTAACATAAATTTTGTAATAAACTAAAAATATCGTATACTTTTCAATCGTAATCGTGAAGATAGAAGCCCAGTGGATGAAGGGTTAGAGCATCGCGCTTCCACACCACAGGTCCGAGGTTCAAACTCCGTGCTGGGCAAGGTTGACTCAGCCTTTCATCCCTTCAGTGGGTCGATAAAATTACCAAGCTTGCTTGGGAACTTAACACTGGGGGATTCGCGTCAGGTTGACCACCTGACCGGAACATCTGCTCATGCACTTCAGAGCCCAAGGTCGCGTGTACTGAGTTGGGCACAGTAGGCCTTGGCTCTCACGGGCTGTCGAGACACTGAGTTCAGTTAATCGTAAAGATATCTCCCATGAGTTCTTGTTTATTTTTATTATAATTCGTAATCATTCATTTTTTAGTTTCGAACTGCCTACATATTACAAAAAATTCATTCGATTAAAATCTTTTTAAGGTTTCATAGCGTCATCAATGTTTGTGTTTTGAGATGTGGCTGCAAGTTTTCTTATAGCACGTGCGCTCACGCACACACGCACGCACGCACGCACACACACACACACACACACAC
>BMAV01015736.1:840692-870153 GCA_019973955.1 Trichonephila inaurata madagascariensis | reverse complement strand
CACACACACACACACACACACACACAAAATTCTTTTTATCAATTTATTTTATTACTTATTTAATAATCCTAATGTAACTTCAAAAGGCAACATTAATAAACAATCAATCAATTATTACTCATATTAACTTGCTATTTTAAATTACAATAATTTTTATATTAGCAGATAAATCTAAAATAATTTAGAGAAGGAAAATGTTTGAGAAATTGCTTGTATTTTCTGTTTTACTAAGCCCACACAGAAAGTTGTACAAAAATTTAGGCCTTCACAAATATTTTGATTAACATATGAGACATTTTATGCATAGAATACCTTTTTCTTGGGTACTTTTAATTGTTTTTTTTCATATATTATTTTTTTCGGCATCTAGAGGAAATATGAGCATTTTCGTTATTTATATAAAACAAGTACAAAATAAATTGTAATTCAAAATAACATTTTAATAGGTTTGAAGAGAACCTTATGGCAAATTAAAGTGTAATACCAGCCAAACTAAAAATAAACTTGCCTAAAAGAAGTAACAAAAACAAAGATTATACCAAAATAAAGCAAAATGATGGGAAACTTTGTTTGGGGTTGAGGACAAGTTTTATATATAATTAGACCATGTGCATAGCATGCTTCTAAAATTATTCTGTAGAGAACGGATTTCACAGCTTAGGAAAAATTATACTAGTTTAATTTTTTCCTGAATATTGTGAAGCAATTTGGAATCAAATAAACTAAAAGAATGATTTTTTAAATACCTATTTTAAAACAGTTTTAATTATTTTTCAGTCAGTGATTTATGGATTTAGGAATTTTTTTTCTTACTTAACTATACATTAATGTACATGTAAATTGACTTTATTTATTAACGCTGCCTTATGAAGTAACATGAGGCTTATGATTGGTAGAGAGAGATACATCGACAAATCTAATAATTCATAAAACATTTGAATTTAATTACATTTTAAGTTTTATTTCAGCCACTTACAATATAGTAAAAAAAATCCTATTATTATTATCATCTTATCATATCATTTTATTCCATAATTCGCTTAATGTTCTTACTTTTTTTCTGAAACTCCTTTTTAAAACTCTATTCTTTGGCAAATCAATCAATATCCAAAATACCTACAAGTATATTCGAACGCTTTAAGAAGTATTATATATTAAATAAAATACATATAAATTATAAAAAGAAAAAAATATATTAATAGTAATGCTTATTTGCATGTTCTAAAATTGATTCATTAAATTTATAAGTAAGTTTTGATTTTGATAATTATTTTCGTTAAAGCAGTTTATTTACGCAATAAAACAATTGTATAAATATTTCTTAAAAGAACTGTCAGCAAGTTTCTCTTCCTCTCAATAAATTAAAACAAGGATATATTAAGAGGTAACAATATGTCAACAATTTTGATTTTTCAATTTAAAATTTTAAAGAAATACTTAAAGCAGTATGAGTATAAGTAGGTGATCTCTCTCTCTCTCTTTTTTAAAATTCTTAACTATTCTGAAAGGAAAATATTGCAGGGTAAACACACAAATGCCTAGAAATGGTTTTTCTGCGATTTCATTCCTACTGCTAATTTTTTTGTGAACAAAAATTGTCCTATTACGAATATAATCTAGTAAAAAAACGTGGTTCTTTTTGTATATCAACAAAATGATTTATCACTCCTCCCCCCAAAAATCGATTTCCTAATAGAAGTCTTTATGTTGTAAGAAGTCACCAATTGATTTCGAAAGGCAGATACTGAAGAAGAAACATCAGATTTTTATTCAAGGTTATCGTAAGTAAACGCTCTAAATATTGTGTCTTATTATTTAATATAAATATTATTGAAATACTGTAAATACAATAACTTGCTGAAGAATACTGTATGTGCTGTAGCATGTGGTATATTGTGTAGATTATAAGTAAAGCCACTTCTTTCGTTGCTAACATGATCTCCATAACATAGATCGATTCTGCTCCATAAAAAGATCCGGATCGCTTCATAAAAAAATTATCGCGATGCGTACTTTATAAAAGACATTTTACGAAATAAATGCCTGAATTTTCAGAAAAAATAATTTTCTTAAAAAGTAATAGTATGGTATTGCTGCTTAAATGTATGTGATGCTAATAATTAATAATAAAAAAATAACGAATAAAATACATAACGAACGAAAAATAAATGAAGAAAAAAAAGTAATGTGTTCAACCCTTTATAAAATTTTTAATTTTAAAAATTTTTAAATGCTGCTTTTATTTGGTTACTAATGAGGGAAACAGAAATTTTTAGTTCTTTCTAAATATCTGATAACAAACAAGAGTAAAATTGTTAGTATAGCTTATAAATTCAATATACTCGTATATCTTTTATACAAGTACATTGAAGTACATTTAGTACACCGAAGTACATTTTAGTACACCGAAAACTAGTCATTAATTGGAGAGAACTGTGTATTTAAATGTTACATATTTACAAAATGAAGCTACTTTATATCACATTTCGGACTTTATCCGGTTGCTTGTATGATTGATTACGATGCGTTCTAGTTCCCAGATTTTACCTGTGAACTGGAACGAACTTTCTATTCTGGATGTATTGTCCACTTATATGTATTTTTCTGTTCTTAAAACTCATCTATCTCTTTAAACTTCATCTTTTGTAAGACGTTTAAAAGTGAGTAAATTTATTATATTACTCGAGATCTCTACTAATTTGTTAGAAGTACGTTAATCTGCCAATCAGGCTATCTGATAGTGTTTCAAATAAGAGATCATTTGTATCTCTTTTAGTAATGTAATAGACATTATTTGAGCAGAAAATATCAATATTCTGTGATTGTTGCTTTTTATCTCGCTTCAAAAGCATTAATTTTAGTACTTCAAATTTAAAAAATGGATTAAAAAAAGAAAAATATTATACTAATCTATTTTTTTACTATGAGGAAATTCGGAAAAACAAAAACCGAAATAAAGTTGTCTATAATATTGAATTTTACGCGGTTTAAAATAGCTTTTAAATGTTAATCTAATTTAAATTTCACTAATGAGGAAAAAAGCTTCTTAAGGAGTATTAACAAAAATCTAACTAAAATAGTATTTAAATGGTTAGTAAGTGTCGCTATGGAATAGTTTTAGTATTTAATTTCTCAAGTGTAAGCTGATACAATATAATCCTCATTTCAAGCTCATCATTTAATATTGCGATTTATTCGTTAATATTGAAAATTATTCGGGAATTCTTTTAATGAATTTAAGTATTTGCAATTATAACCATTTAAAGTCTAATTTTAAATAATACGCTGGTGTTTTTTGCATTTTTTACGCAGAAAACTTGCCCTTGAAAAGTTAGAACAGGAGAAAGAGAATACTTACTAAAATAGTTTCTCTCTCAAGATGTGTAAAAGGCAATAGTAGTATTAAATTTTTTTATCAATCGAATGGAATGCGATTTCACAGAATTTTAATTTTGTGAGTTTGGATTAAAAAAAAAATGCTGGATAATAAATTCGCTGTGTAATATATATCTGTTTTGATGTTTGCTGAAAAATGGCATTGACATAATTCTTGTCTCAATATTATTTGGAAGGATGCATGTTTAAATTTTAACAGATTGTGTGCGGTTGCTTTGAAAACATTAAATAATTTTTTTCTAAAAAAAAAGAAACTATATTTTCTTTTTTGTTGAATGATTCTCTATCGTAAGATATTTCTTGACAGTCAACTTTCGAGCTCTTTATTGTCCTTCTTTTCCACTAATTATTGACTTGTTTACGTTTGGATTCGTCAATTTCTAGTACGAATAGAATTGGCAATCGAACTACAGATAAAAACATGCTTAACCAATGTAATATTCATTGTTCTTTTTATTTTGCAGCTGGAAAGAAGTAAAACTAGCTAAAATGAAGTTGATCCGCTGGGTAGAAGTCCACATAGGACGATCTCGGAGAAAGAGCAAGAAGGACAAAGATAACCTTACTCTTGGATCCGAGGTCCAACCTCGAAGAAAAGATGAGAGTACACCTAACACACCACTCCACAAGATAGAGCCCATTGGTAAGGATTTACCACGATCAGCTGGAAGCACCCCACACCGTGTCAAGCATCCGCCATCTCCCCATCCATTGCTGAGAGCCCCAGAAACACCAGATATTGGCGGTCGACTTCACATCCGAACCAGTTTCTTGGATCCAGGATTGAGCCCTCTACCCACAAGTCACCAACAGGTTGCTTTTGGTTCTTCTACTGCTTTGGATTCACCAAGAGTTCGTTGCCGAATACGAACGAATCCATGGCTACCATCGCCCAAAAATTCAGCACTAGATAATGGATGGACGAACACTTCAGGAATCCGGTCTTCTTCGATCGGATCTGAAAGTTCCGAATCCATTTCCGGCAGTGGTTTCGGGAGTCAGTCTAGTGGCAGCTTGTGGGAAGGTAAGGTGTTCTTGATCTTAGTTTGATATTTTTATTTTTTAAAATAAAGCATCTATATTCAGCTATTTTTTGATGAATATTGAGCTTAATAAATAGTAATATCTTTTACAAGGCTACATAGAGCGCGAAGATTGTAGTATACATTTGATGATTTCAAATTGTATTTATTGATGTTTTGTAGTTTTCAGTAAGATTGATAGCTTCAATGCCTAGGAAATTTAATTAGAAAAATTTAATTTAATTAAAAAATAATTAAATTAAATTAATTTAATTTAATTTAATTTAATTTCCCTTTTAACGTACAGTTATTTTAAAAGTCGATACATTTTCAATTGAAAGGGACTGCCAACTTAACATATTAATTATAGAGGAATGGTATATAGAAAAACTGAACTCAAACAAAGTAGCACAACTGTACTTATTTTTTATTAACAGTTAAGAGTAGAAATTATTTATATTGTTTATCTATTCAGCAAAAGGTGTACCATAGCATTACTTTAACTATCTTTCGATGAAGTTGTTGACATTACACACAAGTTTTTAATAACAGTGTGGAAATCCTGTGTCATTTTTTTTGCTAAAATCATCAATTGGGGAATCTGTTACACAAAAAGTTTTTTATAAGCAATTCAGAAATATGAAATAAGTTCCATCTAAAGGACGAATACGTCACAGATTGTGTTGCATTGATTTGAGCACTGTTGTTTGAAATGTTGTATTAGTCAGTACTGGTCATCTTAAATTAAATACGCACACATCCGACAAAGAAATCAAGACCTTGCTAGTTGAATGTCCATAGATATATTGAGTTTTCAGGTAACACTTCTCCTTTTGTCCAAGAAAAAGATCGTTTAGTATGATGTAAGCCATATTCAGCTTTTCTGTGAGTTAGATCAAATATCATACTGAGTGTGAGGTTTAAGAGAGAAAGAAACACTGACCCATTTTTTATTGTTTATATATTCACAATGCAGCTGTTTCTAAATAAATTACAATATTCACATGTATAGAATGGAATAATAAAACATTTTTTAAACAGTAGTATGCAGTATGTTGTAAATTTGGTGCTAGAACTCGGGGGGGGGGAATTAAAGTGTTGAACATATACTTCATTAAAATAAAACTTTTGTATAATCACAAATTTGAAGAAATTTCATTAACAATTACTACAAAATCATTCGGCGTATAACATATTTTTGAAGAAAATTACGACACGTAAACAATCACCTGAAAAATAATTTTAACTGCATTTATTTGATGCCTATCACTAAGAACTTAACATCAATGTTTTTTTCTTTTTCTTTTTCTTCTTCAGGGTTCTCTGGAGAATCATGGAGCGGCTTTCGCTCTAGTGGCCGCAGTCCATCTTCAAACAGATTACCTCGAGTCACTCTCGAGAGGTCAGGACACAGACAGCGGCCCGTAGTCGAGGTGGATCGTTTATCCTTTTATGACGAAGACACGCCTTATTGTCCTGTCACCTACTGCCGTCCGATACCTCGCAGTGCATGGATGAATTTTCGGGACCTAACCACTGATCTGGAGAAGACAACTGTTTCCCCAGAGGATGATGGAGAAAGCAGTGATGAAGCCTATTCGGAAGACTATATCCATGTTGAGGATCAAGATGAACTGTCTCTTGGTGTCATCCGTAAGTAGAATACTTTTTTTCAAGTAACTAAACTATAATTCCTAGATAAGACAATTTTTTGATGAGATATATAAGTAAATGCGCAGTAAGAAAAGAAAAAAAGATTATATAATTATATTAAACACGTCATGCCTTTCTTAATCATTGCGTTGTCAGAAAATAGGGTCTGGAGATAAACATGTAAAAATTGAATTAAAAAAAGATAATAAAAAAACAACAACTGAAATTACTAATATATTTATCAGATGAAGAGTCACGAATATTTAAATACTAAAGTCGTATTCTTTTACCAGAATGAATAAATGAACTGTGACGAAACTGAAAGTGCATTCTTCCAAAGTTTGATATTTTTTGAGAGTTTCTATGCATTCAGACGGTGGATCAGAACTGAAAATGTTCCTTTCCAGGAAAAATTTACAAATTTAATTTAACTGATATCCGGCTAATTTAAACTTTTGTAAATATTTTAAATTACAAGAAATGTCTTCTCAGTTCGTCAATAGAATAGACATAAATCAATGTGCAGGCAGTATCCAAACGTGATTTGATTTGCATGTCCATATCTATTCCTTAAAACTTCGCAAGCTATTGTTGTTCTAAATTATTATCACTTTGAAAAGTTCATTCATTAGCTATATTATGTACTAATGCCTTGTATTCAGTGCTGAGTGTGGAAAAATGGGTTAGTTTAATTTTTTTAAAAAGATGACTCTTGAGTTTGAATTTTATAATTTTTTCTTTTGGAATCTGGTTACGTTCAAACAAATTAATCATGAATTTGTTTTTCACATACACTAACATTTTACAGAAACCCTTTAAAGTAATGCGTACAAACTTATAGGTAGTTTTCCTTGTGGTGAAGGCGGATTATCAGCTAAGTTATTTCGCACCGACCCAACTGAATTTATTGCTTGTTAATTATTCATACATAATTCTTAAAATAGTTTTATACATTTATAAATATTTTTTCTTACGATCCATAGATTTTATTATTAGATATTTTTTAAATTTATTAATAATATATTCAAATTAGGAGCATCAAAGAATAGCCCACCAGACACTGGGAGTCCTCAGGCCGACAGCGCTTGCGGCAGTGACCGCGATAACAGCAGTTGCAGCACCACACCTCTGTCGGAAACTCCAGCATCTTCTTCTGTTTCCAGAAAGTCCCTTACCGAGTCTAAGGAGATGCTCCAGGACAAGGTCCAAAGGCTGAGAAGAGAAAGACACTTAGTGGATCAAAGGATGCAAGAAGCTCGAGCTGAGGAAATTCTCCGTCGTGAGGAACACCTCCTCCTCCAACGAGAACTCGTCCAATTTCGTAGGCTTCTTTTATTGCAGACGCTGTCTGAGCTCCGGAACCAGTTGGAAAAGCAGGGAAAACGTTTCCACCGAAATTATGGAGACCGGTTGGAGGATGAAGAGAATATGAATCCTGAGAAGGGAGAAGAAACTTAACTTTTCAGGTTCAGGAACCGAGCTTGTTGGGTAAAAAAAAAAAAAAAAAGGTGTTTTCTTTCTTTTCCAAACGATCGATGTTAAGAAACAAGCAATGTTTTAAAAGTACATTTTGTCTCCTTCACTCACTTGCTCAAAGATATTGAATGGTTGCAAAGAATTGTTTTCTTTCAAAAAGAATTTGTAGTTCTTGTATTTAAAAAGTCTAATCAGAAAAAGAATGGATGGAAGGAAATATGAAAAAAACAACAATTGATAGTTAAAAAATATATCATGCCTCAATCACGTAAAAAAGTTTTCATGCACATAATTATTATTGAAATAACAAGTTGTATAACGGCTACGTGTGTTTAAGCATTTATTTACCTTTGTTTAGAGAATATAAGCCTGAAATATTAAGTGATCCTGTTACGAATGTAAGAATGAAACGGTAAAACAAGTAAATGTTGTCAATTTCAAACAAAAAATTAAATTTGCTATATTTTGATGATTTTTGTAAGATATTATTTTATTAATTTTTAATTATAATATTCAAATTTGAAAGAGGATATCTAGTTTCTTCTTAAATGACTTTTAGCTTGCTGAGCCTGGTTCTACAAGATTCAGAGATCATGTAGAATCATTTACACATGAAGCATCATTCGATAGAGCAAGCAAAAATATAATGGATTTAAAATCACCTCTATAAAATTTAACTTTGCATAGCCCAGTTAAAAAATTACCTACACTGACTCGTATTTTCTGTCATGAATATGCACTGCAATGAAGGAAAAAAGATATTTCAGTTAATAAAATTGTAATTTATATTAATTAATAAATAATGCAAAAGGGCAACCAAGCTTTACTATAGAAATCTGAGCTAACTCAAGTGAATGGTTTTTAAATTATTTTATCGCGAAACCGTTTTTTAATGTAAAATCGTAATTTATTATAACACCTTATTTGCAAGAATATAAACATTCCTAAGAAACATTTTAAAAACATTTTAATGATTAATGAAAACAATATCAAGTTTCTGATCACGATCTGTACTAAATATAATGCAATTTTTATAATAATGTAATTTTTATAAAAACTTCATTCACTATTTGGGCATTTACAGAATAATTAATGAAATATATTTAGTTTTCTTACTAATGAACATATTTTCTGTTTTAAAGATTATATTACAGCCATAACTAAAATTAGTTTCATATTTAAGTTTAATTATTTTAGTTGAAAATTAATATTACCTCTTAGAAAAATCTTGAAATTGACATTAAGTAATTAATTTTTACTATGTAAAGGCTGTTTTTTTTATATTTTTACAAACATACGTCATCAAAATTCGATGAAGTTTAACATCTATAGATTACTAATTATTCAAAGGAAAAAAAAACAATACAAATTCTGTGTAATAAATTGTATAATTAAAAATTGTGTTCCTTTTTTCAAAACTATCATTTTATTTATAAATTAATAATATTTTCAACTTTTTTTTTTGAATGGATGATTTTACTGATCGAGAGGAAACCTCTAAAATTCTTAACCTAAATTAATACAGTGGTTTGATCTATAAGATACAGACCTTTATCAAGTTTATGTGTATGGGTTGCATAATATATACATTAGTTCCCATCAAAATGTTAGTGTCAGTCAAAATTCATGATTAGTGACATGAAAGAAGAGCTGTCTTTTTATAAAAATGAAAAAATTACAGAACTTAAAAGGCTTCCATACTCAATGTATAAGTGAGCAACAAGAAAACAATCAATTAATTCTTTTTTGGGTATTAGCTAACATGTTGAAATAGAAAATGTGGAAGAAAATTAGGCCTATTAAAATAAAAGTGCATTTTACATTAAAAAAAATTTGTTTTTAGAATTAGAAATTTAAATTGATACCCTTTTATCTACGAGAACTAAAGTAAGTCTAGCAAAAAAATTAAAAAACTTTTGAAGGTTAGAAGGATATTGTGAAAAGGAAATTTAAAAATATTCTCTCTGCATAGGTTTTCGTATTATTAGCTATTATACATTTTAAATTTAGTTCAGCTTCATCTTTACCTATCAGTATTAGAAATGTTTTAAATCGTAGAAATAATTCGCTAGAATACAGTTAGAGTTTATGTGCTAGCTCTTTTCAGAATGCATGTTTATTTTAGACATCAGGATTTGAGAGAAAAAGGCGATCAAAATAGTTAAAGATTTTGTTTAAATAATATTGATATAGATGTATGTAAAATTTTTTTTTAATAATAGAAAGAGAGAGAGAGATCCATATTACGATGATAGCACTATGATGATATAAATATCAAACTTGAAATCATAAAGAATTAGAATTGGTTTAATGAGAAAGATAAATAGTTTTAATATTATAAACTGAGACTACTGATTATTCAAACAGCAGATTTATTACTATTAAAATATATCGTCCAAAAATATAATCAAAAGTTGAAATTTATTAAATGGTCATTTGATTTACAAAATTAATCGAAAGAAATTATTAACATATTCATGATAAAAACAATGTAAAACAAAAATTATTTTATTATAAAACTTTGTTCAAAGTTATATCTCATATTATTATTTATACTCTATCACTGTTGCTTGGATTTTACTCATGAATGGTTCGTTTTTTATTTAAGCAACAGTCCAAAATTTTTTACTTCAGCACATTTGTTGTCTTAATATTAAAAAGAAAAGATGAATATTAAATAAATAAAGCAGTCTTAAAGATTTATTTCGTATTTTAAAATCTACGTTAAAGTGGTATACATAAATAAATTTCAGACTTGATATAATTTTATGCTGCTGACTATTTTTTTTGTGGTTTTCATGTGTTTTAATAATTTATATCATGCCATTTTTCTATCTTCATTATGAGTTTTTTTTACCTTTTACTTTATTTTAATTATTTTTTACAAAATAACTATAAATTCAATCATTTTTACACAAAAGAATAGGAATAGTTCTTTTACACGTGAAAAATATTCTTTTTCTGTTTCGCTATTATATGATCATTTATTTTTTTAAATGCAAGTATGTCTGAATACCGTGAATTAACTATTCGTATTTACTTGTTCATATTATACTTTTTAACTTTTTTTAAATGAGAGTTTTTTTTCCCACAATTTTTCAATAAATTCACAGATTGTTTTAAGCCATTGTTGGTAAATTATCTACGAATATGCTATTTTCAATAAATAATTTTAAAATAAATTCAAAGATTCTTGAAATGAAAGTATGTTTTTAAACTTTGAACAAAAAAGTTCGTTGGGTATTTGAAAAACCAAAACTTCTTTTCAAAATGAATATTCATCATAATTTTCAAGTATTCATTACTCTTTTTACTAATTAAAAATAATGTATTTTTCTATTGATTTTTAAAATTATTTTAAAAAACCCTTTTGACAACCATTTCCAAGGAATGTAAAAAATACACCAGCTCGAGCTTATTTTAAGTATTGTCATTTTTTCTGAATACATGTATTTGTGCTCATATACTTTCGAATAATTTTCATAACAAAGCATGAACAATCTTTAGTGGCGCTTATTTCAGTTTTTATACTTGTAAAGCCTTTTATACAAATAAAATCACTAAAATTATTTTTGTCAAACGTAAGTTATTTTCACAGCATTTATTTTGTTTTTATGAGTCGCCTCTTTAGCTAATGCTTTTAACTGAATGACATGAAAGCAATTCAAATTTATATTTCTGCAATTAGTGCTATATTATAAATATTTTTTAAAATATTCAATTTTAACATGCTGCTTTCGATTACTTATTTTACTCTTAACTATACTCTGTGAGGAAACTATGAATAACTGTGACAAGATCATACAGACTTCAGCAAATGTTCAGATATTTGATCTGAAATGCAAACAGTGACGTACATTCGTTACTATCATTTCTTGTATTTCGTTTTTTGAATCGTACTTTCTACGACGAAGTTGAATTACCGTACTTTAAAATTATTTTTACTGAGTCGGTAAATAATAAACAGCAAACATATTATCATGCAATTGATAATATACTGTGGACACATGATAAGGATTTCTTCTTAATAAAATAATACTTAGATATTTATGGTACATAGCGATTTGACATATTGTTCTTAATGCTAGTTTAGATTTGTGTAGTACTTGGTATAGTGTTCGATATAACTCCCAATAAGGGATCGTAAAATGCTTATTACTACTTTAATATAATAATTATATGTGTTTTTGTGGAAGAATGTTTGATGCGTTTGGTAGAAGATACATTTAATTTGAATAGCAACGGAAACATTGGGTACTCATAAATTATTAACCACTTTTCCAAATTTACAATACGTATGAGCCTCAGGCTTA
Source organism: Trichonephila inaurata madagascariensis (assembly GCA_019973955.1). Classification (NCBI taxonomy): domain Eukaryota; kingdom Metazoa; phylum Arthropoda; class Arachnida; order Araneae; family Nephilidae; genus Trichonephila; species Trichonephila inaurata. The sequence goes on along the minus strand of BMAV01015736.1, from coordinate 858,293 downwards.
CATTTAAGGCAAATAATTGAATCTGAATTTTGCTGAGTCTTAGCATTGCTAATAATATTTTATTTCAGAAATCAAGTTCAAATCAATTGATTTCTTATGTTCGAAATGTCACTAACATTAAAGTCCGAAATAAAACTTAAAAAACTGTAATTATTCGGTGGCTTTGGAATTGTGTACCCAGGGCTTTTTAATATCTCAAGCAAAAACTTTGCGTGTGAAGATTAATTTTAATTAGAATATTTTCTTATTTGCATTTAAAAGGAAATTAAATATTATCAAAATAAAAACAAGATGCTCGAGAAACTATAAAAACAAGCTCAACTGAAGATCTATGTTATTTCTTTGTTGATAATAAAATCTAAAATAAAAAAACAAATTATACCGTTGTGAAAATATGTTTCCGAAAATTTTTTTCATTAATCAAATTTTATTATATTGATTTGATTGAATTTAAGGAAAATATTACGTTATTAGTACGTCTCAGAGAGTCGTAAGCAAAATCCTTTAACAGAATGACAGTAAAGAATAAGTAACTGAAATAAGCAAACGGTAAACTAAAGTACGGGTGCCTTCAGTAAATCTAAAAATAATATAAATGGAAGCAATCTTAAAAATTAAGACAGACAATCTATAATGTTTTTGACAACCTTGGTAAAAAGGTTATCCTTCGTGGTCTCTCTTCTCACAATCTTGAAAATGTGGTGAATAATTTTATGAGAATCCAGTGCGTTCTGAAACGTATTCGATGGAATTGTTACCCTTTTGGAAGTGATTCTATGATGTTTAGAAATGTGCAGTTGTATTTTGTTGTAAAATTTTGTTTAAAAATAGATTGCACAATGATACTTTCTGTGTTCCCAGTTTAAAAATATTCATTGTTAACTGTTCAACGTTCTCTTCGAAGAGAGAGAATCAGTTGTTTAATACATTCCATACTATTGCTAATGTGTTTCGATGTCAAATTCTGTGATTTTGAAATTGTTATGATGTTTTGTGAATATTGTTAATGATGTTTTTGTGAATATTGTGATGTATCTCATATTTTCATGTGCTTTATGTTATTACTTCATCTGTCTAGAACCATACACTTTTACTTGTAGATTCAATCTGTATAGGCGAGGAAGGACTACGGAAATTTTATTTACATATTTGAAATCTGATAATTCTAAAGTTCTTTATTGCATAAAAATTAACTTAATATTTTTAGTTTAGTCTATTAAATCAGTTAAAGAGATAATACAAAAATTAACAAAGGGCACAGGTTTTAATTCCATAAACATTTACTTTTGTCATGTACATGCACTTTAAGTGCTATCACGCCTGCAATGCACTCTGCTTTGCATCTTTTTCAAACTAATATTGCAGAGTGCAAAGTTTTATAATTGCTTGAAAAGAAAAAAAAAACAAGTTAAATATAATGGAAAGAGAATCTACTCTATTTTTAAAATGAACCATGTGTACCTCAATGTTACGCAAAAGCGCTTTTATAAATCACTTCAAAAATAATTTTATACACCAAGTTCATCTAGTTTATGTATGAATATGTTCTGCATGAGTCACAAAGTCAGAATTTCTGTGGAAATCCCTCGAATAATTTTGTAGATAGTTCAACTAAATTTAGACAATATTAATGTGTGTGTTTAGAATTGCTGTTTCATGGATACGGTTATTTATCGTTTTTAAAATATTTTGGATTGCGTTACTATATTGTTACGTTGAAGTTTTAAGTGTATCGTTTTTGCTTCAATCATTCCATGTTTTTAGTGTTTAATGAGCAGTTTTGTATGGATTATTTATAATGAATATTATTAATAAACATTTTCCAAAGCCCATTATAGTGTTTTAGTCTTTTCATTTTTCATTTTGCACAAAAATAGGTTCAATTTTACTTCAAAGAAACAACAAATCTACATATTAACAGTAAAATTCTTTCAAAACATGTATAAAAATTCATGACATAAAAATATAGTCAAATTGTTGGCATCCGAATAGGTTAGGAGATCAATTTTTCAAAACCTGATTTTCTGAAGAATTTTATAGTTTTAAAGAACATAAATAGCTTAAAGAGTCATAATTATTAAATAAATAACATATATCACCCTTTGATTTTGAAGAAATATTATTTTTATAAAATTTAAGCAAAATTTTCAAAGTTAAGAAAATGCCATTAATAAAAATGCATTGGATAAATTGCAATTTTAATTTCATTGATACATTTCTTGAAACATCTGAAGTGACGCAAATTGCAGGGTAAAAATATTTTAAGAAATAAATATTTTATAAGGATTTAAATTTGATGTTAATAAGTTTTCCTCAAAATTACTGCATGTTCTAAGCTAAAAAAAATTGGTGTAAAATGTGATTAAATGTAACTATCATAAAACCTGCGGTTCGTTGTACTGTAAAAGGGTCATAACATACATGTTACAAATTTCATTGAATTTGATTGGATTGTTTTGGAGATATCCCATTTTTAGTACACAAATTATCGTGAAAGTTTCATTCTTCAAGAAACACATAAAAATATTCTTATAAGTTATATAAAGTAAATATATATATATAAAAAACACTTTTAAAAACTCTCTCTCACTAGTTTTATATATTATTACTTTTTCCTCTATATTTGTATTTCTTTTTTTTTTATTTCATCATCATATACCTAACATCAAATACCTAAAAATCTCTTTTTCAATCTAGTCAGATACCTTAGATAGCCTCGGAACCAGATGAAAACGCTCAACCTGCTTATAAAGGTTAGTTATTATTGTCGTAAAAATGGAGTGAAGTATTTCGATTGTGATTTATTTTATTATAATTTTTTTATTTAAATGATTTGCTTTAAATATTTAGAACAAGTCAAAACATCATAGCTGTTATTAAATGTTTTGAATACGTGAACAAAGGAGGAACAAAGAAAATTACAGCAGCAAAATAACAAGATAGTTAATAAAACTAAACAAAAAGAATTTGGTATCCCTTAAAGAAGTATTTTTTTTTTAATCTATGAAGTCTAACCCCTCTTTTCAAGGGGACATGGTACGATTTATACAAAATTCTTTGATTTAATGGTTCTTACAATTTTTTTTTGCTTGTAACCAATGTATACGATTTACGTAAAACAAATTTTGTGTGTGTGTGTTCTCAAAATACTACAAAATACTAACCATTGAATTTTTTTTAAAAAAAAATTTTTAAAGTTTATGAAGGGTTTTGAAAATGCTTTTCCTCCTACAATACCTGACGTACATACATGAAATTTGATTTACAAATACGTCAAGCTATGTATAATAAAGTTGGTATGGGTTTATTGTTAGCCTAATTGATATTCGTAAAGTACTTTTTTTTTCTAAATGCTTATAGAATATTTCTCGAAAAATGTGTAAATTCTAAACTTAATTATTTTATTAAAAAATAAAAAGTATCGCTTTGATTCAAAACCACATAGAAACTTTTGTTACATGTACTATTAACAAAAGGTAAAAAAGATTTGAAAACATTAGGAATAATAGGAAAAAAAACAGCCATAACATTTTAAAGGAAGACGAGTTATTTGTCTTTCTGAGATAAATCCATTTAAAGTTCCGATTCGCCATTGGGAGATTAATAAAAACGAATACAAAATTTATCTTAACTCTGAATTTTTTTACTTAGAGCTTTCAAATTTTGTGAGATTGTAGAAAATTATATAAAGAATAATTTAGGCTGAAAAAATTTAATTTGAATTGTGTTGACCAATTTTTGTCAATTGAACGTACTGTGTCTTCTTAACGAAGTCGCTAAATCCTGAAAAGAAGTTCGTTGTGTTGATCAATCTTTGTCAGTTGAACGTACTGTGTCTTCTTAACGAAGTAGCTGAATCCTGAAAAAAAGTTCGTAACGTGGAAAATTCGTTAAATAGAGATTCGTCTTTCAATGTTTTTTATTCTTGGTTTCAGGAAAAAATTTGTAGAATATAATAATTTGTAAAACAGTATCGAATCTCTCGTAAAATGAGGTTCGACTGTTCCTAAAAATTCAAGAAATTGTGCTACAAAAATTTTATGACTTCAGTTAACATTTGGAATTCATATAAATATTCAATTCGATTTTTTATCTATTTGCTCATTATGTTCATTTATTGAGTTATCAATAATTAGTATTTATGAAATTTGAATACTTTTTAAAGATTTTATTCATTTAACTGGCTTATCCAACTGTTCTAAATCTATTTATAAAGAAAAGATTCAATATGTGCCTTTTTAGTAATTTGAATTAATAAAGATAAATAAATACCTTTAATAATTTAAATTTAAGAGGTATAGGATTTTTAGTATATTTTATTGTATTTTATGTGTTTCTCATTTTAAAAACTTTTCTCTAAAAAGTTACTATACAATTAAAACTTTAAGTTTTCAAAGCACATTTTTTTCGAAAATACTTTTTTTAACCATATTTTCACATTATTTTTTAATTTATTTTATTAGTAATTCAATTTATTCCTTTCAGACATCAAATACTTTAGCAACCAAAACAAAATTATTTATCAAGCGTATTCCGTGTAAAATTATTCGAGATTATAATACGTATGAGTTAAGCATTATATTTTATTACATACTCTTATCATTTCACCAATAGTCCTTGTGTTGCTTCAAAGTGCAGCATCATTCAATCAATGATGTCGCACCATAGATGACTTATCTCAACCAAATAACATAGTGCAGAATATACAGGGTTGTGATGTAGAATAAGTTGAACCGAGTCTCTAAGTTCTGTTACCTCATGGTACATGCTATATAACTGTGGGAGTCAGAGAAGTGAAGTAAAAGCTCTGTTGTCGTTCTTGTCATTTAACCATGATTAAAAATCATAAGTACTATTATCAGTAACTTTAGATAAGATTTTAAAGCGACATTAACTCAAACCCAAACCAAAACTTACCATGATTTGAAAATTTAGGATATGCTTCCAATTCAAACGACATCCTCGTCACTTGATCATGCCTCAAAAGTATGAGATCCATCGGCAATATTTAATTGTATAATTCTAGTGAATTTATGGTAAACTAGATCAAATTAACAAGCAAAAAATGCAATAAAATTTAGCAGTTAATTGTTGGTTGACGTTAATCCATATCTTTGTGTTGTATAGTCTAACAAGGAGTTCAAATTTACGCTGGTACTTCAGTTTCCCTTTTAAAGGTTGGCCTCGTCACTTTACCTTGAATCAAAATTGCTAAGTCTCCCAGCAATATTAAGTAGACCTAGAGTAAAACTAATTCAAACTATCTAAATTCAACTTCATGTGACACCAGAAACATAGATATATGAACATGAACTCCTAATTATTTGAAACAAATGTCTTTGAGAAAGAAATTCTTTGTTCTATAGCACTGGCGTAGCTAGCTATGAGAGGGCCCTGTATCAAAATCCCTTCGGGGTTCTTTTTTAGATATGGGTGCCCTGTTAGTGGGACTGTAGTTACACATGTTGGGGACCCGTATCATTGATATGGTGGTAGCTACGCCCCTGTTCCATAGATACATTTGTCAGTAAAATGGAAATCAAGGACTTTTTTTCTGAAACGAATTTAACCATCTGAGATTCTTCCTTTTTCATTGTTTTGATGTACAATTATGCATTGAATGAAATTGCAAATGAAATTATTAATCGTGAAAAAAGAAATTAAGATAATGAATATTATAATATATGGTTATATGGAATAGACATATGATATGAAATATATATATAAGGATAATTAAATTAGATTAAAAATTAAATTCCCTAGCTAGCCCTTCATCTTCAAGTATCAAACTAACCACCCATTTATTTCTTCCGAACATATGGCCTAGCCTATAAGCATGTCTAATTCCAGATCGTTATATTTAATAGCCCCATATGTCAGCATTAACTTTCAAGTACACTCATAAAATCCGCGATATTTATCACATCTGCTTTTTAAGTGTAAACTCACTTTAGATTTTCGGTGGCGTGCTTTTTTCCTCCCTGCTCTTAGCGTCAGAATATGTTTAACTTTCATCAAATAAAGATCCTTTTTAAAAACTAAGTCTGTTTCTGACTTCAAATCATGTCATATATATATATATATATATATATATATAAATATATGGTTTCCTTTTCAGCGGCTGAACCCTTTATCTACCGCATTATGATTTACTGCAAATTTTTTTATACAATATTTTTTTTCCCATCAATGCATTCAAAATTAAGGGATATACATAAAAACAATACTCAACTTTGGGAAATTTAATTTGTTAGAGCTGATTAATTAAATTGGTACTTTAGAGTACCATCAGTCCCCAAAGGTCTCAAATATTCTCATAATACGAAAAGACCGAATGACTTTTTTAATTCATTTATAACTCTTAAAAATACTAAATAACCAGAGAACGATAATATTTTACACAGCACAAAATAATTATTTTTAAAGATTATTAAATTTTTAAAATTTATTTACTTTTTTTTATACATAAACTTATTTTGATGATATTCAAAGAAACAGTTTTTTCCCCTGGTGCACAGAAATTTATTACACGTTATGCATTTTGAGTGAGGTTTCGATTGAATGTTTTTTAAAGCATTAGTAAGAAAGCTGGAGTAAGAAATGCTGTATTTTCTTAACATGAACTACTGCACCTTGAGTTCAATCTCTTGATCATCATCCTAAGAATCTAACGAAAATTCCAGCAGATAACTAGCTGGGACTTTTTCATCTGAAAAATCATCTGTTAGTACATCATTGATTTCAGATTGTAGGTTCTGTAATAAATCCAAAGCCTCTTGAAGACAGAGTTTCTTTTTTCCAGACGTTCTAAGAAAAGGAAATAATAATAATAGCACCTTGAAAATCTCCTATTATTATTAAATCTCAGTTACACTTAAAGAAATTAAAATGCTTTTGATTTTTGAATAAGAATAGATATTTCATAATTGTGTGGCGAAAAGAAAAAAAAAAACTCAGATTCAAAGTTCAAAATTTTTTAAAAACGTTAAAATAAAACAATAAAAAAGCAAAATAAATAAGTTAAGCTAAAATAAACGCCAAAAAAATCATAAGTCTATTGCACTATATCGATGACTCTAAAACACAAAAAACAACAATAACGAAAAAAAAGCTATGTTCTTACTCCAACACCCAGTGTGCTGTCGGTACTTTTAAGTACCACAAAGTTATTCAACTGTAAAATTAATTATATACACTGTTCACTTAAAATAAATAGTCAAATCGTTTTCTAAGGACTTCCTTAACATATAAAAAAACAAGACATTTACCTTTTGACATTAACTACTTTTTCGGAACAAAAATGACAATCTTCGCAATCCGATCAAAATGTCATCTGAAAACGCAACTTCAGCTATAAAACTATTCACTTTCCCTGTTAAAATACTCATCATAGAACCCATGCTGCCATATATTTTGAAGGAGTAGATTTCAAAGCATATTCCTGCTAAATATCGTCAGAGTATTCGTAAAGATGGTTATTCTATCTAATTTTCAAGTGGGTGGTATTTATAAGTACCATCGGTAGATAAAGGTTTAAGACCACCTTCCAGAAGCCTTTTCCGTTCAGTTGTGGTACATTATCCAATAAGTCCCTTCAAAGTTCTATGCTCGTCTTTCTTGGATTTATTTTGCTACTTTTTATAAAAATTTTATCAATTCTTGGGGTAGTTTTCCACATTTTTCTTTTCTTTTTGGAGACGATGATCCAGAATTTTGAAATGTTCTTAAAACACTTAATTCGATCGCACCAACTGCTATAGTTATATCTCTCACAATCATAGAAGTGTGTTCATTGAGAGTGATTTATTTTAGAACGGTTCCTCGGAGTAATATCCTCCTTTGAACAAGTAAAAATAACATGTCTTATACAGAACCCAAAATTGAAATTGCTAGCTGCCCCACTGAAAGACTCACAACTGAGTTCCTGATACATTAAAATGAATAAATTATAGACAAAGTTGATCTGTCACACTATCTAAAGGCAGATATAACGGTTTTGAGATGGTTCAGAACATCACTAGTAGTCACATACCAACTCAAACTAGAGAAATATGTTTGTCCCAATTAATTCAAACTATATAGTATATAACACAGGTGAATCCTTATTAAAGTAAAATGTAATCCAAGTAAAATTTATAGAGCAAAGCACAGGTATACCCGTTCTTTGCACAGGTGATTTGAAAAAGATAACACTGGAGATGGAAGGATAATTTATTAAGAGGTAAATGTGATGTCCTCCCCCCAGAACTATGAATGAAAAAAAATCTCTTTGAAATGCAAACCATCATCATTCATAGTTTCAGTGTACCAAATTTCACTTCTCTGTATCTTTCCTTTTTTTATGCTACATCGCAAGTACGCTCACACTCTACCTTAAGTAAATCACAATAAAAAAGGGGCTTTTAGGAAAAAATTCAACAAAAATGTATTTGTGTGTTTTTTTGTTTTTTTTGGTAGAAATATGTTTAGAGCTCTTTTGAAATTTAAGGATTGCCTAAATGAAAAGTGGACACATGCAATTGCGTCAGAATGAGTGCATGTGCATTTATAACAGAGCCACCAAACAGGGTCTCAGAGGATGGTAGGAAGTGTACATCGCATACGGAATCTGAAGGTGACACCTGATCGTGGTAGAAGAAATAGATTGAAAGTAAAGTCCTGCTGTACATGGATGCGTCCACATCTGAACAAGGAGGGGGGGGGGAGGGTAGTAGGGTTTTTGATTGCAGAGGGTGAAGTTTATATAATGCGGACATCTATCGACAAATAGTGACAGTCTATGGTGAGCATTGCTTAGGTCCAACGTCTGGGAACAGTTGGGGTAAAAGATTTGGAAAATGACGGTAAACGATATTGGATCTTCATGACAATGTCCGCACACATGTCTCCAGTGAAACTAAGGCAACTTCAAAAAAAAAAAATGTTTTGGAAAATGTTAGAACACCCTCCGTACAGTTTGGATTTGTCACCCTGGGATTCTTACGTCTTTAAGCCACTTAAGAGAGTATTGCGTTTCCATTTGGGCGATGAAGCAAAGGAAGCTGGACAGGGCTTCCTCGAGAATCAACCACGTTCTTTCTAGAGTGAAGACATAAGCCTTCTAAACAAACGATGGTATCTGTGTCACAACACCAATGTTGATTTGCTTTGATTTCCAGTAAAGGTATTCTTTTTATTCAACTTGCCCACTTTTCAGTTGGGCAGCCTTATATTAGCAAAGCTCTTTAAAAATTGTGGAGTGGCATGATCAATGATGTAGTTTAGTATGTGATATAAATAAAAAAAAACACTCAAACAAGCTTTCAGATTCACGTATAAGATAATCCACAGTCTAAAACAGTCCGTTTACACATTGTTTTTCCAAGGAAAAATTGTGATAAAAACTTATAAATGAATAAGGAAGAAAATATTTTTTATGTGTATTTAAAAAAATCAATGTTTATAACTGCAGAAATATTTTTCTAGAGAACGTTGTAAAAAACTGCGTTGAAAGCATGGATAAGGACTGTGGATAATGCATGGATTTTAAGTTATGCTTTTAAACAAATTTGTAAAATCCAAAAATATGTGGCTCACAGTATAAAAAATTCTGAATGTTCGTTAATTGTTTACTGTCGTGATGAAAAAAACTCCCGTAGTAAAATCCATTATGGATTTCTTTCACGTTTTTCTCGGTTTGGAAATTTTGATTTCCCCTCCCTCACACTTAAAAATTAAATTTAAAACTTGTGACTTCTTAAAATTAACGACAAGCTCTAAAACTTTTACTCTTAAGTAATTCTATACACATTAGGATATGCCGAACAATTAAGCTAAGTAATGGCTGGGTTCCATTTAAGGCTCCATTTAGTTAAAGGATTACATTAGCATAGCTTTCTTTTAGCGTTAATTACTTGTAAAAGGAGCTGCGATGGAAAAACTTCGGTAAAACACTTTAGACAATTTTCGGTTTAGACACTTGAGGGTAATTGATGTAGGAGTTTAAGGTACAGCAGTTTCTTTTAAGCGCTGATTACTTGGATAATATGTAGTTAAAGGCGCATTTTGTCACCCGTATAAGGACTATAAATTTTGGTAATTTTCAATTAACAGCCGCATTTAAATATTTAAAATATTGTTTCACCTGAGTTTGTAACTAGCCTACAAAAATAATTTTTTGCATCTAATGCAGAAACAAATGGAAGAATCGTGTGCTTTAGAAGATTATTTATTTATTTTTATACAATTTTAACATCAAGCAGGATTTAGAAATAAAGAACTACATTTCTCTCAAAGAAGTCCACTGTTTGACTAAAAATAAAACATGGTTGTTAATGTGAAAAATAAATTAAATGACTATATTTTAATAAGAAATATGCCCGCTTCTCTATATATTGAATTGGTAACATTGGCTTTCCGTATTTTCAATTGTTATCGCATGCTGGAATGGAAGAAACACCTACACACGGATCAGCTCTTTTCCTAATTTATTTAGAGACCTTGAAAGAAACTCAAGCATCCACCCGGCATGGTGAGGTAGTCCCAATGATGCTGTAATGACTTGAGATACGGAGATTTAGCAGGCTATTCCGTTCGCTCCAAACCTTGATCTATAAGACATTCATGAAAAGGCCTTCTTCTATGGTGTTGGGCATTACCATCTATTAGGATGAATACATTCCTGATAGTACTAGCATACGGTACAATAATGGCATACTTATTGAGTTTTTATACGAGTCCATCTAACAGTTTTGTTGAATTTAGCATTTATGTTCTCACTAATATTTATTCGATTCAATGTCATAAGTAATATATGCCTTGAAATTGACTCTAATGTAATCTATTTTAAAAGATTGTTAGTTACAAGCAGAGGATAGATAAAGCTTTACATTTTGGTAATCTTGGATAGGGAAGAGGGTGAAGAGTGACTTTAAGGGGGTCACTTCACGCAGCATTTTCCCTATCTCCGTAATGTTAAAAATGACCAATTTTAAGGAACATTTTTAAAAAATTGGCTGGTTATACAGTCATGAATTTTTTTGTGAGCATTCATTGTATTGTTTTTATTAATTTAATGAGAGCATTTTTCAAAATTTTGATTAGTTTTTTTTAAAAAAATTCATATGTGGAGTAACACGTCAAAATTTTTAAAACGGTGAAAATTCTTGTACATTTTAATCCATAAATAATTTTTGAATAAAATTTTTGACAAAATCTCTCATTAAAATACTTATCTGTATAGTGTTAACACATGTGCAAAGTTTCAAGGATATAAAATAAGTAGTTTTTTCAAAAATGTTCCTTTTGTGTTGAAATTTACAGTTTTGAGAAATAGAGATTTAAAGTAAAAACTTACTATTAACTAATACATACCAGAACTATAACTTGAATTGCTGGTGTCATCTGCAAGATTATCTTCTTGTCTACATTTTAATTGTTTGTTTTTAATTCTAGCTTCTTTGGTTCATTGTAAAACTGCTTATTCTGCTTTCTTAATGCACGCATGATCTACATCTTGCAACGCTCGACATTTGTAAAATCCAGGAGTTGAATGCTTAATACATCAAAAACTTTTAATTTAGTAATAATACTTTGATTCTATAAAGACATTGCCTTATGTACTCCAGTTTTTAAAGTTCACATATACAGTTTTTGGAATTATAGACCAAATACTATTTACGCTTTCACTAAAATTTTGAGTTTTATCAAACAAGCGTCTAGATAAAAGTGCAAGACTAGAGATCTCTAAATACTTTTTTTATGCAATTCCTAATTGCAATAGGTAAGTTGTGTTTATGCTTATATGTGGTTACACATATAAGCATAAACACATGCATATGCTTATATGTGTGTTTATGCTTATATGTGTTATATCTACACCACAAGTCACCTCCCATGGGGCATAAACCGTGTCGTAGATTCAAATCTGGGGAGATTTTATCAAAAATATAGCCTTAATAGCTTGCCTTATGGCTGACAAGTTAACTGAGTTGATTTGAATAGCCAAAATGTAGTATCTTTGCAATTTATCTATTTCTGCATCTGTTAATCTATTACGCCATCTTAGAGATTTTTTGTCCTCGAGCTCTTTGCCTTTTAATTTTAATACCCTGAGTTGTGTCCCCACCTTTTCTCAACATGACCACACATTCTAATTTTTAAATGTTGACATCTCTTTAAAGTTTTGATTCTAAAACTGCTTTTTGCATGCATTAGAGTTCCCATATAGTTCAAGTATTGTGTATATCATAAATTGTGCAATGCCTTTGAGCGATGGAAGATACAAAGTGCACCTTCAACTTCCATTCCCGTATTATTTCCAACGTCATTTTCTGAACACTCATTGCAATGTACATTGTCGTTAAAATTACACATGAGCATTTCCTCGATAATATTTTAGCATCAACAATTTTCAGTGTCCCCACTAACTGCCGTAACAATACCATTTACAGAAGTATAGCCCCTTTTTTGTCAGGTACCATCGATAGCCACCGGTACATTTGGACCTCCATTATTATTTATTACTGCATTATTGTTTCGGCAGCAGCTAACGTCATAGACGCTTTGGCTACTCTCTATGTTGCGTTATTTAATTTATGCATGGACTCGCAAAACAACTTTGGTGGAGGTGACAAATTCATAACTCCTCAAAATATTTTCGCAACTGCTTCTTTTTTAATATACCTCATAACATATAAAAGCCTAGTGTTCACTTCATGTAATTGTGTATCTTTTTTGATTAACTACTGCTTTAGTAAACTTAGTATTAGGAAATGTTTTAATAACACCACAAATATCACAACATATTAACAATTTTGTAGCCAAACCCTGGATTTGGCAACCAAAATTTATGTAAATACCTTGTTTTTTACATTTTATTTATGTAATTAATGTTGTTTGAAAGCACAAGAAAACAGTACAATGTCAGTCATTTCACAAAAACATTCAAATGAATTTAAAAAAGAAACATACTCTTTATTAAACTTACCTAACTTTACTTTCAAAATTCAATTATTTATGTTGGAATTGTCTGACTGTTATGCAACATTTAATTCCTCGAAAGTTTCGGTTTTCGTACCTACTTTTCCAAACTTTCGTTTTTTAAGTGTTTTATTATTAAACTGATGCATATTTATAAAATCATTTAGATAAAAAAACCGATTCTGCACAATAGCAAAAATTCGTTATATTTAACCGCGTAAAAAACAGCATGTAAGCTACCACAAAATAAACAGCTACAACTATTCACTTCACTTCTTTCCTGAATAAGCTGCTGATCAAAATGAATTCTTCTGATCAATTTAAACTATTTGATAAGGCTGAAAAGTAGCATGTGTCTTTTGTTTTGATTTGAAAGGGGCGTGGCAGCCAGCTGTTTGAGGGTTTGACAAATGTAAACAACTTTTTAAAAAAATATTAAAAATACTTCTAATTCAGCTAGAGCAAAAATTTAAATTGCATTAGGAAGAAAAAGAGTGGTATTTTATTTTTCAATCAAAATTGAAAAATCGATTTTTAATTCGATTTTCGTGAAGTGACCCCCTTAANACATTTTGGTAATCTTGGATAGGGAAGAGGGTGAAGAGTGACTTTAAAGAAGTTAGATTTAATGTAAACTTGATTAATATATATATATATCTGAAGTTAGAGTACTCCTTAAAGCTCTTGGGCGTCTTAAAATTTGCAATTAAAAGATGCATTTTCAGATAAAATTTCAAAGTTTTGGATACGATACGGATTGTGCAAGCATAATTTTGGTAAATCATTCAATTCCAATCTAAAAAGTAGTATTAAATCTCCACATCTCCACATCTTTATTTGTAAGAAGTTTTCGTATTAAATGTTGAATGTGCAATGTACAATGTAGATAAAATCAAAGGAATTAATGAAAACCTTAAATTACCCCATGTTCTGATTTCGTTTTAAATATTAGTATAAATTAAGAAGACATTTCTTTTTTTTATAATTACCATTCTTCAGTTGTTCATTTTGTGAATTCTCCAAGCATTTGACAAAACTGTGACCTCTTTTTTTATGACCAACTCTTAATCTATGAAAAAGATTAAATTTTCTGCCCTTTTATTTATTAGAAATAATTTTAAAGTTTCAAGCCCCTAAACTATTTTAGCAAATGTTTAAGTACATTCTAAAATCTTTCTGTTACTTTTAAAAATTACTGTTTTTCTGAAAGAGCAATAACGAATCGACTTTTCAAAGAAATTGCATAATTTTGACAATTTAGTCGTTTTGATATTTTTTTAACATCGTAATGACAGATACCAAACATTCTTATTTTACAAGAACTTTCGCTACCCCTTAGTAAAGCTGACAACTTAATTTTTTTTATATATATCTTTATACGTTATGGATTCTTTTCATCGACGATGATAAACAATAAGGTAAAGAAGACGGGATCATAAATAAGCTGCTGTCAAAGAAATGTGCTCTTCTTTACTGGAAAAAGAAAAGACGTCGAATAGCGTTCCATTTTATAGTAAACTATGAATAAAAATCCTATTCTTTAGGTCATTATACTGAAAATACTGACACTGGCTTTAAGAATTTTTTAGCTTCTTCCTCCTGCTCCCTCCCCCGAAGAAGTTTGTCTGAAACACATTTCCATCGATCACGAAATTGAGTCTATGTAAAGAATTTTAAAAGGGAAGAAGGGCCGAGTTCGTTGAGGTGGGGAAGTTGTGATTTGTCACGGGGTATTCACAGGAGCAGGGACGCGGAAACGATTTCGGGAACTTGGATCATCGATCTTACTCCGCTGATGCCCCCCTTCCCAAAAGCGCTCGACCCTATATTGTGAAAGACCCCTACCAGTTGGATGGTTGCGCAGATTTGAAATTTTCAATGAGAATTTCATTTGCATTGGTACTTAGAAGAATGCTATGTATGCAAGCAATGTATTTTTAAGTAACAAATCCCTTGTTTTTAAATATTTTTCGTTACTTAGCATTAAGATTTTTAGCTGTATAAAAACGCCTCTGAAATATAATGTCTAATTTTGAGGAAATTGTGTGAAGTTTTTATATATAAGAGTTGTATTTATCATTTAAACATTTTCATCTGAGAACTATTTTTAAGCCTTTTTTATTCCTATTTTAATTTTACCATATTTTGAACTCGTTTCCATATTTGGAATGAATGCTTAGATGACATAAGTTTGTAATAAGTTTATTACCACCCCGGCGTATATATACGTTTTACTCAATCGGTCCGTTAAATGCCCCGGTCGTATATATACGTCTTTTCGAAATGCAATCGTTTTCTTTGCGCTGATATCAGTAAAACTACTGCGAATGCTTTAGAATGCAATACAATGACCTTGACAGTGTTTCCAAAGGATTTGCTTATTTCAGAGAACGATTTGCTTATTTATGCCTTTTCTTGGGCCCCCCCCCCCCTCATATACTGCACATGCGTACCTATGCAAAAGCGGTGTTACTGTGGAGCGAATTGCGTAACTTTTAATCGGATGTTAAGGGGTTAATTTAAATGATTTTCTTTCAATATTCTTCATTTTGTACAATAGATATCAAATTTAAATTATTTTTTACTATTATCAACAAAAAACTACGCATAAGTTTTATTTTGAGCAATCTTTGATTTCTTGTCTAAAAGGATTACCGTTTTACTACGTAATAAGCGTTTCTTATCAGGATATTTTTCTAACTTGATGAATATGCTTTCTTGATTTCTTAAATTTAGATTTAATTTAAATCTTTTTCTAAATTTAAATTTAGTTTTGATTAATTGAATGAAATTTAATAAAGAAAGCTGAGCATCGATTTATGAGAAATAATTTAATTTTTGAAAAGAATAAAGTTTTTGTACATTAAAATTTTTCGGAAAGTATACATTTTGAAATCCTATTTGTCAGGAAATAGGAACTATCTAAAAGCAGACAATTATGTTAGGAATTTTGATGATTTCGTGCACTATCTGTTCTTGCTTCGTTTACAGATGCAGGCGATCACTGTGGCCAAGTGGTCATGACATTGGTTTTTGGGTAAATTTCTAGTAGGTTTTCTATATCTATTGTCACTATTCGTTCAAAACTGTTTGGAATCCTCGATAGAGTAAGATTTAATATGCAACCCATATTTTTAGAAGTCTATAATTTCAGAGTCACAGCTTACTTTTTATCCTCATAAATTAAATAGTAAGCTGATTTTTAGCTCAGAATATTGGAATAGGATCTTACGCGTTTGCAATTGCTTAGAATTAAATCATCAGAAACACGCTGTTGGATAAACATTATTATCATTACACTAAATAGTTTCTGATACTTAAGAGTTCGTTCAGACAAGGCATACCTTAAACAAAATGTTATCTCTTACTAAGGTAGAGAGGGTTGCAGTCATTTGATCCTCGTCACTTGACCATATTTAAAAATTACGAGGTCCATCGCTAATATAGTTCTCGTGTACTCCTAAGTGTGACTTTAATTAACAATTAATCAATCAGTCTCTTAATAAGTCTACGAACAAAAGATTTCGTGACCAAAATAAACAAATTGCTGTTTTACTGTTTTACTGACCTTTCCGAATTAAACCAGAGGTTTCAATGAGATTTTTATTCGCGGAATTGAGAATCTTAGTGATTGCTGTTTTTACTTCGGATTATTCCATTTTAATGTTACTTGGGAAGACATGGTATATGAAGATGTACTTGTTGCATCAAACATTTTTGTTAAATCGAAACAATCAATGTTTGCTCCACAATCATTACAGGTTTAAGCGAGGAAAACACAAAAATATTGGCTTCGTCATAATACCGTAGATTTTTTAATGTAAGCCGATCCATGTATGAGCCGAGAGTACATTTTTTCTTCAAAAACTTAAGCTAAATTCAAAATCTATATATAAGCCGAATTGAAAAAATTCCTGTAATTTTCAAGCGCATCACCATGAGGGCGAAAATATTATCAAACGGGTAGAACATTTTCCAATCAAATGGCAGTAAAGTAAAACAACAGACAACATTGACGATAGTTTTGTTTCTGATAACCTTTTCCGAAACAAATGCATTTTTTTCCCTATTAATTTGTTATTCTGTTCACTGTGCTAGTCATACTTTATGCGTTATTATTCTTATTTTTTTATTGTTTTGCAAAATGAGCTGGAAGAGAAATTCGTTGGCGGTACGTGATCTCAGACTGATCCAAATCGCTGCACCATGATCATATGCATTCAGACATCCCAAAGAGTGAATGCAAATTTTACAAATTATTCGAAAACTCTGATTTTGAAGGATTTATGTAACGCAATTTTTTCTTTTAGAATAAAACTTTCACTCAAAACATCCAAAAACTTGAGATTATTGATAGAAATCCCCTATGCATGTCTAATAAAAAAATTTTTTTTTTTAAAAAAAAAACTCGATTTTCTTAAACTACGTATTTTAGAAATTAGGGTGAGTGAGTGAGTGAGTTTGGTGTTTTATGGCGCAAGAGCCAGTTTTGGCTATACTGCGCCAAACATTCATAGGTCTGTGGTCTGGACGGGAAAAGAAGAATTTGGATGACAAGATGGAGGGTCGAAAATAGAGAAGGATCACTGGGGTACCCCGGGGTCGTGACACCTGTGTTTACCAAAGATAGTAAGCCCCTTG
>BMAV01015736.1:818078-831040 GCA_019973955.1 Trichonephila inaurata madagascariensis | reverse complement strand
CTCACTCTACCACTTTCAGTATCTCATACCCTAAGACACACACACACACACACACACACAAAACCTAATTTTTTGAAAAGAAAAATCCTAAGTGAATGTGCATACTCTCACTTTTCTTATCCACTATAAAGAAAATGAAAAAGAGCTTAATAACGGATTAGTACTAGCATCAATCACTCGAGAATCATTACATTGACTTCTCCGATGGCAGACTAACATTTTACTAAGAATAATGAATAAGATCCAAGACTTAACTGTTAATGGCGATATCAATCATACAGGACCATTGAAGCTGATTATTTCACCCGGTTCAATACTTTTAATTGCTTTGAGGCAGTGATTCTCAATTCAAATTTCAACAATTTCAAAATTAGCGGCACACTAACAATAAAATAAATTTAAGAGAACTTTACTCTTATCTGTTATACTCTATATGTAAAACAGTTTATGATAATGGTTTTGAATGTTAAATAAAATATGCACGTCAAAGCAAAATATTTATTGAGTAACTAATTACAAATTAATTGTAAGAATACATTTGATGGGATATTTGAGCTTGATGATGTTTGATAATTTCGTTTATATTAGGAAGTAAAAATGATAATGCCACTCTCAATTCGTCATCTATATTCAAAAGTCTCGATCTACTTTTCCTTTTTATATTTAATGCTGAAAATTCGAATTCATTCAGATAAGATGTAGAAAATTGTAACAATATTTTTAAAGCTTTTGTATGTGTGTGTGTGTTTGGCTATTATGAAATAATAGCCTCTAATTTTAATCCAAAATAAATTAATTGACTCTTCCGAATGTTTTGAAATTAAATCTCGAATATTACACAGAACGAAATTAGTTTTTCCTCTTCATTCAAAGTTAATTCATACACAAATGTAGCATTACAAATGGATTACGAACTCAATCAGTTTTTTTTATATCCATCTATATCCACGAAAGGGTAGGTTAAATATATCACGAATACCCTTAGTTAATTTTTACAAAAAGGTAGAGTAATTCGGTTCTGAATTTTACTTTTTTTCTCAGAGTATTAATTAATAATTAAAAAAAATATTGGCGGCACACTTCAAGAATTTGGCGGCACTCAAAAGTGCTGCGGCACTGTGGTTCATAATCCCTGCTCTAAGATAAGGAGACTATTTATGAAGCAATGCAGTTAGTATTCTTATCTATTATCTAAACATCACTACAAATATCCTGATATCGATCAAGTGATGTCACAATGCTAATAAAGTAAAAAAATACATATTCAAAGGTAAATACACTGCTGGTTTGGTGTTAAAATTGTAACGCCATAGAAATGGTATAAAACACAAGTCAAGTTCAAATAAAATGAAAAATATGCAGGATATGGATATAATTAGCATTTAAGCTCAAACAAATGATAAGAGGGGCCTCTGAAACTTTGTACAAAAGGAAGTTATGCAGCGCATTTCTCATTTGGAAATCAAATTTGAATGTTGGTTGGTTATGAGAAGATTGCGCTATTCCTCGCATGGGAAGGAGAAACGGCTTTCACATGTAGGGGAATTCAATAATGGTAGGATCGGGCTTATCATTCCACGACATTACTATTTTTATTCATCGGAATCCAATGACTGCCATGCGAACATGGGATCAGCGGATTAATTAAGGTCATTCTGAAATCCATGCAGGATTTCAACGGTCTCCTAGAACTAACATTCGAAAAGACAGTCATGTTGTCAGGTCGGCGTAGCAGAATTGTACAGCCACATCACGGACTTTGAGCCAGTAAGTGGTCTTATTTGCAGCACGATAAGTATGCACACGGACAGAGCAAAGACACATGTAGCTGCATGGGGACCATTACTGCGGCTTCTCTTTGCACTGCAGTATAGAGTAGTGCAGCGACACAGGTGCACCCAACGATTAAAACGGAGGCACACGAGTAGCACCACATAGTTTTTTAAACGAGTCCCAGTTCTGCTTGCAGTATCATGATAAATGTATCGGTGTCTGAAGAAAGAGAAGAACGGACTTGGCATTCTTGTATTCGATATCATCATACGGGACCAGTAACAGGTGTGATGTTATGGACGGCCATTGGGTACACGACACAAGCACTACTTGATTGCGTCGTCGGTTATCTGAATAGCCAGCGTTACATTTTAAGGCCTTGGAAACACCATCTTTCAAAAGAATAACAGAAGATCGTATGTTTTCCTTTGTGTCCTGACCTATCTTGACATAGAGAATGTTCGACTCTTATCCTGACAAGCACGTTTTATGTATCTTTAACCTGTTAAAAAAATATGGCCATGGTTGGCTGAGAGACTTGGCCGTCTCCACTCTTCAGTCTTTACGATTGATATGTGCCATAGGCTTGTAGTAGCATAGAACTACTTACTATATATACCCTTCAACTCCAGTTCACCTTGATATCTAACCTAGTTAGAACCATTCTACCTGCCAGAGACCTCCGCTATGTGTACTAGTTCCGTAATCTGTATAACTCGAAATTGCATACAAATTTATATATAATCATGTTTTTTTTTTCATTCTATGCTGTGTACATACATAATTAAAGTTTTGTTATTTGTTTTCCTTTTTGATGTTCCAATTTTAATGGCCATCCCTGTGAAAATTTAAATCTGAAAATACGTGACATGGAAAATACAACCACAAGAAGTAGTGGCCATAAAGGGAAGAAACTAAGTAGCAGAGAGAGACAGCAACAATCAGTAAGTTATATTTATTTTGAAATGATACTCGTTACACAGGGAAATAAAGCCAAAACAGTAGATTGAAGGATCACTGCAGGTACTGCCTCTGTATAAGTACAGAGTCAATGAAAGTATCGACGGCANCCTAAGAGGGTGGATCTCCCTTCTCTGTCAACCATTTGCCACAATTCGTCTTCTAAAGATAGTGCTCGCAATACATACAAGTGGCATCAAATCACATCTCAGATTAGTTCTATTGTTGAGAGATCAAGGGAAAATAATGGATGGGGGGGAAAGCATTTGTAAATCTTGCAGAGCGCATTGCCTGACACGGGCAACGTGCGGTCGAAGTTATTTAGCTGTTGAAGGTCATTGGGCATCCTTTGAAGAAAGGGGATTGTCACCGACCATAGCGCATCATATAGTCCTGAATATGAACCAGAGGTTACTTTCTTTCATACATGAAGGAACACCAAATTAGGATGCGGCATTGTTGTACTGTGTAGTGTTCCACAAATGTGGTTGGACTGTATATGTTTCCACATCGCTGACTCATTCGTGCATGGTAACTGCCGTCGGATAAACTGAAGCGTAATTCGTTTGATTGCAAGACCATTGTACATTCCGTTGTTTTCGTCTTTCTAGCCAAGCACCGCTGCAAGCAGAGTCGTCTATGCTGTGAGGTTAATGACAACCTTCTTAACTGAAGCCATGATTGCAGGCTGATAACAGCTCAGGGGGCAATATATGCTTGAATATGTCTAGGTAAGGAGTCATTAAGGTTTCTAGTTTCATTTTGCGATGCATTCTATCAGGCTTTTACTAATTATTACTCCAGATCTGCCACATTTTAGGATGCCCGAATTTGACAGCTAACTGTATACCAAATATATTTGATTAGCAAGATACCTTAACCTTGCTAGCCGAAGAAGAATATTAACAACACGGATGCAATCAAAAAATATACGAGTCGTATCAGGCTTTGCAATATACTGTTGAAAAGGGGCTGCAGGATGACGTGCCATTGAAAGGTAATGTATCCAGCCTGCGTAATGCCATCCACATAGCGTTGAGCTTTTAAAGTAGTATCAAAAATAGCAAGGATTAGAGATGGTTGCACACGGAATATGTTTTACAGAGACAATCTGATATCGAAAGAGATAGTCTTCCATATTATCGCACCAGGGGAGTGGTTGTATACCTCAGCAAAACAAAGAATGATTGACCGTTGGCCCAAGCCCTTCCATTCACAGTTAATTTTAAGTATGTATCGGTCATTCATTTAATTATTAGTGACAACAGTCAGTATTTTAGGCGATAGTTAGCTGTTCGTGATTTTTCTGATATAAATGAAAAAAAAAATTATATGAATTACTCCATGTGATGGAGAAATTATGTAAGGGAATTTCTTCTTCAGGTGTTGACAATATAATTTAGAATTGGAAAATTTATCACCTATAGTATTTTTATAACTTCTAATAGAGTGTGCTAATTTTAAATAAACCGATTTTTGAGGTTTAAAAATTGCAGCATTAAGCAAAAGAAAATGTTTTGCAATAGCTTTCTAGGGAAACACAATAAGTTGTTTTGATGCAATAAAGTTGTATTCGATAATAATACATTTTATTATATAAGGAATGTATGTAAACTATATTGCATTTACACTAGACTCGTAAAACTAAGAAAAAATTAATCTCAGAATAGCAAAATTCTTTAGTCCTTCGTGAATGACTCCAGGTTTCGACAAGACTTTGAAAAACCATCTTTTTCATTTTTCGTTCGACCAATTATGGCCGACAAACGAAGTTTATGGGGATATTTAAAGTTACTTTATAGGTAAAATATCATTAAACATATCTCACAGAGAAGGCTGAAACAAAAACAACTGGAATTTATTGCCGGGCTTTACAATGACGACAAAATTTGTTTTCCTGAAAGATAATACATGATAGGTATTTTGATCATTACGAAACTAATGCCGGAATAAAATGCATGACCCTATAAAATTCTTTTTCATAGCTGGAAAGAAAAAGTATATTATTAATCTTAAATTTATTGAATCAGCTGGCATCGCTCTCTGGTTAGTTCTTTGTTGGTATGTGTACAAGTTTTTCCCCTCTATCTTGCTAAATATAATCTAGATATAGAAAATAATATTTAATTTGTAAATCCTTTTTAAAAATAAACATTATTGTTGCATTTTAAAATAATTTATGGTTGAGTATATGATATCTGACTGGTGAAATAATTTTTTCCAGAAAATTATGTAAAACATAAATAAATTAGTTAACGATACGATTCTACTCATTTATAACAAACATAACCACGTCTTGTATATTATTTAAATTTAATTAAATTTTTTTGTAATCTTAAGTAATTGTTTCCCAACATAGCAGTGTTCCCCAACCTTTTTATCGCCGCGGACCGGTCAACGTTTGTTAATTTTACCGCGGCCCGCTGAGGGGGAGGAAGTTGATTGTTTACATTCTAGACTGTTTTGATTTAATAATTTTAATTCAATTGTATTTATAATTGTGACTTCAGTATAAAATACAGCTACACCAAAAAATGAATATGAAGGGATTTAACAAGGAATATAAAGTGATTTTCATAAAAAGTAGCCCAAACCCGAGAAAAATATACCACATTAAATAAAAGGGAAATAATTTTATGTTTCTTGTGCGGACCGGTAGTATTTGATCCACAGACCGGGGGTTGGAGACCACTGTCCTATAGGACTAGATTTTATTGGTTTGAATTACTTTAAGATTATTATTTTTCACAAATATTAATCTTTTATGAACTCTAAGAGTTGGTAAACTTTTTTTGCTGAATTCCTTTACAGGAAAATTATTGTTCAAGGAATAAAATTTTTACACTAAAATAAGTGCCCCCTCCAGAGTTTTTAAATACATATAAAAAAGATATTTATACATGTACTCTAATTGTTGAATATAATATTCCATGATTTCCATTTGGCAAATTTTGAACTTCAGAGCCATTATTTTTGGATTGCAGGTGATTCTCAAAGCTCTTCATCGAAATAAGCTCACAGATGGTTTATATATGCATAGCTGATAAAAGCTATCGATCCATTCGGTATCTTTTCTTGTGATGATAAAAGCTTCTCTCTGAGGGATCTGTGATTTTAATAGCATTGATATTTCACTCATGCGTTCCTTTCAGAGCCGTTATACTTCCCTAAAAGTCACTGAGTTTATGCAGTCTTCATTTATACATATTTTTCAACTCACTATTCTTTGAAGATGAAATCTTTCAACTTTGTCGAGGTAAATTTAACGAGTCATTACTTTGTGATCTAGCAACACGCGAACTATCATCACACTTCATATCTGTATAATGATATTCTCTCTTGGTTTCGGAGAAAATACATTTTGGTTCACTTTTTAAGATTAAATTGGATTGTTTTTTTTTTTTTTTTCGGAATATGTGTTATTTGGGAGACTGGTAAAATTTATTCTGGATAAAATAAGAAAATTATGAAGGAAGAAACGTTCTTTCGAATGTGTGATTCATATGCATTTATGCGATTCGATGATACAAAATTAAGTGTCATATTTCTGACTTTACCAGTCTAATAATGAATAGGAGATTTTTGAGGTTGTTATAGCGCAGTGAGTTTTTTTTTAAAATTAAGTTAGTTTATGCCATTAAGATAATTTCTCATGAAATCCAAAAATTATTATTTTAGAGAAGTATGCTATTGTTATGAAATATGGAAATAAGATCAATCAAATTTTTTTTATAATTACAGCAAATTTATAGTGTTTTAAACTAAAAAGGCAACTAATATTTGTGACAAAGAGATTTAAGTAACCTACCGAACTTTTTTAAAACAAAGTTTTGAAACGGGTTAACACAAGGAAAATGAGACACAATTATTTTCCAAATATACATTACATTGTAGTTTAACCACTGGCGTAACTACAGTTCTGAGTGGGCCCTGTATCAAAATTCTTTCGGGGCCTTTTTTAGATATGATAGTGTTGTTAGTGGGACTATAGTTACACATGTTGGGGCCCCTGTAGCTTGGGGGCCCCGTATCATTGATACGCCTGATACTGCGGTAGCTACGTCCCTGAGTTTAACCCCTTGCCAGTGTAACCTGAATCCAGTTCGAGCGACTACGTGCAGTATTTGTGATGCCCGAACAACCTAGGGCAGGAGAAAAATGAACGTTTCTATTTTATGAAGCCCGAGCTGAGTTCGCTTCTACTTTAGGATACTTAATTCACTATTTTCCTAATAGATGGTGACGCTCTCACTTTTCAACGCAGAGAAGTTACTGCTTCAAAATTGCACGATCAAAATGCAGAAATGATTGAGTTTGAAGATGAGAAAAAAAGAAAAGAAATTGAAACCAAAAGTAGTTCATGACTACAACAACACTATGGGAGGTGTTGATAAGTCTACTTACAGTCTATTCAGTTGCAAGAAAACGAGGTAAAAATATTACTAAAAAATATTTTTGCATCTCTTAGACCAGACATTATGTAATTCCTTCATTATGTATGATTCAGCAGGAGGTGCGAAAAATAATATGAACTACAGAATAGCAATCGTCGAACAAAATAAACCAAATGTTCAGCTACCAGGACCAAGGCATCTTAGGCATCACATGCCGACACTTTCCAGAACACATTTCACCAACGGGAAAAAAATCTACTCCTACTAGACAATGTTTTATATGCTATCGTAAAACCTATGAAAAAGGGAAGAGGATAAGACGTGAGACACGAGTTTATCGCAAAGAGTGCGATATGGGCTTGTGTGCAGTACCATGTTTTGGGATGTACCATACTGTAAAAGATTTGTAAAATTTATGTATTGAAAATCATATTGTATGTTGTGTTTTTATATTATATTATACTAGTTGTTTTATATTTAGCTTCAAAATTTTGTTTAATTTACTCTAACTGAATAAGATGTGTCTAACCCATTACTTTTTTTATGTGTATGTAAAAATTATATACATATATATACGAGTNCATACTGTAAAAGATTTGTAAAATTTATGTATTGAAAATCATATTGTATGTTGTGTTTTTATATTATATTATACTAGTTGTTTTATATTTAGCTTCAAAATTTTGTTTAATTTACTCTAACTGAATAAGATGTGTCTAACCCATTACTTTTTTTATGTGTATGTAAAAATTATATACATATATATACAAGCGACGTACTAAGAACGAGTTCTTCAATAGAGACAAAAATCGGTTGGTAGAAAGATTATCTACAAAATAGAAAATGATTAAAATTTCAGAAAAATTGAATGATTTATTTCAGAGTTAAATAGTTAAAAAGTAACTAACTCAACAAGGTGTTGACCCACCTCTAGCCTGGATGCAAGAGCTACCACACGACGTGGCATAAAGTGACAAAGCACTCTAATGGTCTCTTGCGGTATTTCTTGCCAAATTTGCTTTAACTGTCGGGTCAGGCCATCAACATTCCCCGGTAGATTCAGTCGCCTTCCCATCGCATCCCAGACATGCTCGATTGGAGAGAGATCTGGCCATATGGATAGCCAAGGAAGTGTTTGACAAACTATAAAACAGTTCATAGCAACACGTGCCGCATGTGGTCTGACCTTATCTTCTGAAAAATAAGGCCAAGGTTTTGCAAAAGGAACGATAGCAAAACAGTTCTCAGAATGTCGTCGACGTTCTATTGTGCTGTAAGTGTGCCTCTAATGACGACCAAAGGGGTCCAGCTGTTAAAAGAAATGGCACCCCAGACCATAACTCCTTGCTGAGGGCCTGTGTGGCGTGCAATAGTGAAAGTAGGATCGGCACGCTGCCCTGGGCGTCTCCAGACGCACTTCGATGATCGTCAGGACACAGTTGGAAGCGGGATTCATCGCTAAACACTATACGTCCCCAGTCAGCCAGATTCCAATCTGATCGAGCCAAGCATCACTGTAATCTTGCTCGACAGTGTGCAGGCGGGAGTGGCAGGTGGTGTAGCGGTCAGTACGAGAGTAAATTTCCCTCTATCAGCCGTCTGTGAATGGTTATGGTGGACACTTGTATGCGGGTCACACGTCTGATGGTTGATAACGATGGATCAGGTGATATGCCAGCTGATCTGACAATTAATCTGTCCTCCCGATTTGCTGTAGCCCTAGGTCGACCGCTACCATCATGACGCTGAAATCTACCACTGTCCACCCATTCTTGTCAGCATCTTCTAATGGTCGCATCGCTTTGACCCATATGACGAGTGATTCTCCAATTTGCCCAACCTGCCTCTTTCAGTCCACTGATATGACCTCTTTCAAACTCTGTCAGTTGCTCGTAATGAGCTCGAATTCTGCAGCGAGGCTTTTTCTCAGTCGTTGAAAGGTATCCTAAATTACAATACAACAGAAATTTCAACCATCAGATTGAGAATCGCTTCTTATACACTTTTGCTGAGTGTGCAGTTCCAATGCGCTGCAGCTCCCGCTATTCATTCATTAGGTACCAAATTTTAATCATTTGCACTTTCAGTACAAATGTCCTTGCATACGAAATTTCATTTCAATCGGGCAACTCCTTCTTGGTGCGTCGTTTTTTTTTTTTTTTTTTTTGTTATAGAGTATATATATAGTAAATATTGCATTTTAAATTTTATTTTTGTAACTAAGAACTATTTTCTAACTTTTATAACAAAATTAAGGACAAAATTAAACAATCAAAAATTTTTTCCATTTTTGGTCCATTTTTTTGAAACATATGTCACAGTTAAAGGGTTAAATGTATTAACTAAGCACTGCATAAGAATATATCTTGAGAAATATTTTGTAGATTGAGAGATGTATTACTGATTTTAATGAAGAGGATGTGTAGAAGCAATAGTGGTTTTTCCATCCATGTATTTCTTCCACCATTTATTTGTGATTGATTTGAAGATTATTTTTGAGGTTATGGTGGACACATTTGACTAGTAAAAGACAAATTTACTATCACATATTTCTTGGAGATCAATTATACATGACTTATGAACGAAATGAAGATGGAGTTACAAACCCTAAAGATACGGAATAGTTATCCCTAATAGTGAATAATAATTATAGCCAAGATAACTATTTATGCATGTGTGTATGAAAATATATGGTTACAGTTAATAAATTGACTCTTGGACTGGATAATTAGAGATTCCAAAACTGATTATAGTTGAATGATTATTCAGCATAGTGTTTAGCGTCCAGAGGTCGCCACAGTACTCTTTACAAGTCTGAAACACATCTTTCATGCTTGATGTGCCACTACAAAGCGAAACTTGCTTCTAAATCTAGTTGTATTGGGTGTAAGGGAAAGTTCTGTCGTTTCTTTTCCCTAAAGAAGAAAGAAAACATTTTTTCACTTTTTATTTAATATGTAATCTAAAATATAATGTCCTTTGTTACTTACTGTCTGTCAACGTTCTGGCAGTTTACCTAACCCCCTGGAAAAGGAGTTCTCTGTTTGGGGGACAAAGTATTCGCGTCCTTTTTGCCATTTGGGCATCCTCATAATTTATGTATTCATTTCCATCAAGAAAGTTTTACTGTGACTTGAACATATAACAGTCAGACGGGGCAATATCGGGAGTATATACTGGATGAGGTAAAGTTTCCTAAACCAACTCTGCAGTTTTTTTATGCGGTGTTCCTTGCTTCGTGTAGTCTAGCATTGTCGTGATGAAGAATCACGCCCTTTCTGTGAGCCAAAGTTGGACGTTTATATTGAATTCTTCATTCAGGAACGGTCATTTCATTTTCTTTCAGCAACTCATAGTGCACTATACTCTTGTTGTCTCACCAAGAACACAACACAGCCTTCTTCCGACGTACCCCAGCTTTGGATGTGGGTGGTAGTGTCTCCCTTTTGTAAACATATGCTTTTTTTCCTAACTACGTGCTTATACACTATCCACTTTTCATCTACAATGACCAAGTAATGCACAAACGGTCCCTTTTTGAGACGAGCAAACTTTGAATAACATATCGAAATTTTGTCCATTAAATTTCTTTCGCTTAGTTCGTGTGGCACCCAAATAGAGAATTTGGACACGAAACCAAATCTTTTAATATAATTCAAAGTAGTATGATGAATTCGAAGCTTGAAGCCCATTTCTGGGAAAGTTAATGTGGGATTTGTCCTGATCATTTTGCGTAGCACTTAGTCACTAACATCTGATGTCCTTTCTGATCTGGGTTCATCTTTCAAAGAAAAATTGCCCAAGCGAAATTTCACAAGCCTTTTTTTGTCATGTTTGAACTGTTACTGCTTCCCCTCCAAACACGTCACACAAGTTTCTTTTTGCCATCATCGTGTTATTCCCTTTATGGAACTCAAACAACATACAATGGCTGAAGTGTACTTTTTCTTCACTCATGTTGACAGTTTTACAAGTTTAAAATAACTAACTAAAATGCAAAGAAATGTGTATAAATCCCCAATAGTATACTAATCTACTTGTTTAAACCAGTTTCAGTTGGATCAAAATTCTTCCAAAGGACGAACAACACATAAAAGTGCATGTGTTCAAAAACGACAGAACTTTCCCTTTTACCAAATAGATTGCGAATATACAGAAGACTAGGGGACTTTATGTACAAAGATGTATCCCGGTTTCGTTCATTTGTCACCAATGAAAATCAATGAAGAAAAAATTACAGTATTTAAAAAATCATAAGAAACCACCAATAATTTTTCCAAGCATATTTTTTCTTTTTTTGTCTAAGTAAAACCGCAAGAGCCATATGACAAAAACATATTTTTATCAAAAGAGCAACAATCTATTGATGCACAGAATTGTTTAATTTAAAAATAAACTTATAACCACTTTAACGAATTCAACCTAAAGTCATATTCTGAAATATACAACAAAGCCTATCAATATTATCATGAAATAGAGATCCCTATCCCAAATATTTTATTTACCATTTTTCATGCGGGTATATTTCGCTGCGGATTTACACTTCTAGTGGGCCTCAATTCGTGAATTTCGAGGGAGTTTAGTAATACAGTAAAATCGCAATGAATCGGTAACTATTTAGTTTTTGTTAGCAAAACTCTTTTTTTTATTTATTTTACACTTAAATAAATGCTCTATGATGATTATTATTTTTTTTATTAAAAGCTATTCTTCATCGTATTTATGAGATACTCGCTCTCCAGTGCAAATCTACTACCAGTCTGACATACAACAATCATGACAGAATACATACTTTTAGGTAAACCACGACAGGCTACAAAAAACATATAAGTACGTACATTGCATGCAATATACTAAGTTGAAGTGCAGTAAAAGTACATCAAAATTCTTCTGTTATTTTTGCTGTAAATAGTACAGAATCCTAAGTTTAGCTATAGCTATTGTCACTAAAACTTATGGATCGGTACTTGTTTCAGCGGTCAGATCAGTCAGCTTTCCTATGGTAGATAATATGAAAATTTGTATTTATTAGTTATTTGTTCACAAAATTCTATGAAGGGTGTTTTTCGACAAGTGAATAATGATGAATTAAATTTATAATTTATGGAGAATGTGCTCCTTATTCATAATATTCGGATGGTTTCATTACTTTGATCAAGCAAATCATTTAGCAAGATCATTTAACCTTTTCTAACTCATCGTTTTGATCTTTTACCCAAGTAGAATTCTCTAGTTTTCGAGAAACACGTGTTGTCCACAGTTTTTTGATGAATATTTAATAATTATCGTCAGAATTTAATTAATTAGGACGCTAAATGAGCCTATAGAGACTAAGTGTGCGTTTTATCAGCAGAATCATCGAAGCAAGCAGATACAAAAGGAAACTGTTGAAGTTTGGGTGTGGTGAGCATCTATCTATCCACGGAAGGTGTTGGTTAATGAACCATTGTTTTCTGATTCACCCGTGAAATCTGAAGGACAGGAGAAATTAGATCTCATCTTCAATCTAGAATCGCTAATTTAATTACTGCCGTGTCAGACATAATTCATCAAATAGGGAGGAAAGCGAAAAAAGCTTACTGGAAGCTTATCTAAAGTGTTGGAGAACGTGGTATATTCAAAACTCAGCACAGAAAAAGAGATGAGTACCGTGGATCGGAAATATCTTTTTTGCTACAGTATTCATAATCAAGGCATTAACTGATCTTTCAATAATGAAAAGCAAAAATTAAATTTTGTGAGATAATAGTGAGTGATAAAAACAGTATGAGATGATGGTCCTGGTATTAATAGAATCTGACGCAGAAGATTACATTTTTTTTTTTTTTTTTTTGG
>BMAV01015736.1:745830-771333 GCA_019973955.1 Trichonephila inaurata madagascariensis | reverse complement strand
TTATATATTAACTGTCCTAAGTCAGTAATGTTCATAGCACTGCAGCATCCATTTTATATTTATTATCTCGATTACTCTTTTGTCCTTCATTGTATGATTGTCCTGCTGGCTATGTGTTTGTCGAGTGTTATTGTTTGGATGTGATCTCTTGTTAGTAGAGAATTGACCTATATATATATATATATATATATAAGTAATATATCCGACCAAAAGTATTTATTAGAAAAAAATAATTATCAGCCAGAAAACCTAGTTATTTTAATTTTTTTTAGTTCACGAATCAAATCTGCAAATTAGAACCAAAACTAGTAAGTAAATGAAGAAAATAAAATGCTTTTAATTTATTCTGCATTTTTTGGAAATTAGCATACAAGAAAAACTTAAGGGGAGGGGGAACAAATTTTTTTTTTATTAAAATTAAAAATAACTATTTGCGTTTATCCAAAGAAAAAAATAAAGTAAACTTCGAAAGAGGTAGAAAAATATAATGATAGATCACTCTTTCAAATAGTTAAAACTGTTTTTGCAATATATTTACATATTATTATGCCAGTTACCAACTTTTGATATCACACAGGCATAAAATTCCTTTTCGAAGATTATTTTATTCCTTTAGAGCCAATTTTCAGAAAATATAGCTGTAATGACGCAAAATGGTAATCATCTGTCACTAAGTGAGAAATTGCTTTCTTGAAAAAAGGAGTTCAGGTTACAGAAGAAAATTACGGAGCCAAATTTAGCTATCTTCCCTCGACTGGCTTTAACATGTTGTTAAAGCCGATACTATAAGCCTTGATAAATCACATAATTACTAAATAAACAAAGCAACATATTAATAATTGATGCACTCATCATCATTACAAGTCATGAGTGTCAGCTTTGGCTTCATTGCTGTATTTTTACTGAAGTTAGGGATAAATGAGAAGTCTGCGTAGTAGACTTGCGGGATGATCGTTAGCTTGATAGTTATTTTCAACGTTTTTAACGCAGCGTTTCAATCAGTCAATCTGTCAAAGAAAGTACCGATGCGTGGGAGTAAATTTGCTTTTAAAATGTTATTTTAAAGTGGCATTCAAGTCAACATAAAAGTGCCATTGGAGGAAACAAAATAAACTGAATTTTGCTTAGCACCATTAAATTATGAAAAATTTCTTGTAAAAAACAAATGGGAAGTAATTAGAGAATTTTTCTTTTATGTATTGAGAGAAAATATTAGGTATATTATTCTTCAATTATTTGGAGATTTTTAAGTAAAAATGTATACCTCTATACGCTGTTTAAGGCTTATCTGAGATCACAAAAATTGTTTCTAGCACAAAATGACAACTTTCATCAGAGGGAAATAATATGGCTTCGAATGAATTCCTCTATTTTTTAATGCTATTTTAATTTTTTTCTTAGCATTTATACAAAAATGTTTAACAATTATTTCTCTTTTTTAAAATTTCAGTTAAGGATTCAAAGGATTTACTTTGAATGATGCCGTTTTTTCTTAAGAACATATTGTGAAGGTACTGAAGAAATTTAAGAGGTCATTGTGAGTCCAATTTTTTGAGTTTATTTTATTTGGAGTTATTGCGAAATTTTTATTGATTTTTTTAAATGCTTTTGATTTTTAAAATTCACGAATAATTTTTGCCAAAGTTGGAAATCTAGAATGATAAATATTTCTGGATTGTTATAAAGTTATTTGTGAAAGGAAATTGGTTTTTGAATGTGATTGCGTAGTTGAAAATTTCGTATGAGAAAGATAGTTTGTAACAATGGTCCATCTGCGAGGTCCATCCTCTCTAACTTGTATTTTCTTCCTTCCAGTCAAATTGGCACCTTACGCTAGAACAGCTCTACTACGAACATGAACGCCACTACTACCAAATAGTATATAAATACAGAAAATAGAAGATATTGTGGAGACAATATTTCCACCCCAACCTTTTCCTTACTAATGGTGTGTCTCTACTTGATAGTTAGAAGATATCGAAGGATTCCTCTTCTTGTCAAGTTTCAGAGATTGTATCTCATTTTATAAATAAACATATATTCTTACCTTTTAGCTTGTCTCGTCCGCAAATAGCATACTCATTTCTAACCTTAATATTAATAAAAGTTAATTATTTCAAATACCTGTTTGTTATCATTTCATGTCCGATTTAATGGCTTCTCCATTCATGTTGTGTTTGGATCCCCCGGAAGCATCAACGATCAGCGATATCTCCTCCACAACCAACACGAGGAAGAGGTACTACGACAAGTCTTCTGTGAATACTATATCTTTTATGACGAATTCAATACGTAAAAGTGATGATAAAAAGGATTTCTTAGCTCAAAAAGGTTTGATCTTCGATATACTTGTCTGTGTGATTTATGTAGTAACTATTACTTAAGGACTTTTGTAAGCACCTTAACAACTTCGGAAGCAAAATTATCACTAGCATTCAGTTTTTAAGTATGTTTTTAAACATTATTTTAAAATTCACAGAATTAAAAAGTATATGAGTTGGGAAAAATAATAAAATACCAATAAGTGTATTTGATATGTTAAAAACGGTTATTGACATTAAATCATATTCATAGAAAGCAGAATTTATTATGATTCGATTAAGCTATGCTTATTATCCGACTTTCTACATTTCTAAAGAATTTATGCTACAGCTAACAGTTAAAGAATAAAAAATAAAACACTAACAAGATTTTAAAGCTAAGAAAATCTTAATGTAACTCTCATTAGATCTGTTATTTTGATCCAGTAAAGGCTTCCTTTAATTCTTTTTTGACTGTTATGCAATTTTAATCCTTCTACACGTTTAACTTTAACATTTTAAGTGTTTTAGTTTTTTTTTAATGCTATAGAGTGCATGTTACTGCTTTTATTAACTTCTTTCGAAGTCGAAAAGAAAAAGAAAATATTTCACCAAGCATTCCTTGAGACATCATAAAAAGATTATTTTATCATATTTGGGGGAAAAAATGGTTTTCGTAATGGGAATCAAATTCCTTTGCTATTCACTCTCATTTTAGAATATAAATCTTATGTTTTTGCAAGTAAAATTCTGAAACAAAATCTTATTATCTTCATATTTCCATTTATTAAATCCTATTTTAGATTTTGAAACTAAAACGTAAAGCTACTGAGCTTTTTTAAAAAACATCTACAAAAAAGCCTTCATATAAATACGTCGGTACCATAGAAAAAACATTGATTTTTCTGAAGAAATATACATCAAAAATATCTGAATCCTTTTAAAGGATTATACTCTGATATTCATCTAATGATTTCCAAAATCTGATACACCTAAAGTAATCACTTAACATTATTTTCTATGCACATTATTTGTGAGCATAAATATATGTTTAGGAGACATAAAACAAAAAAAAAAAAAGGTATTGAATAACCGCACATTTCCTAAATATAATATTAAAACTAAGTCAATCCATTAAAATTTATCGATATAGATTATGAGAATAATAAGTTTTACTCTATTAACATCTCATGGAATATTTCTTTAGTAAAAAAGAAGTGCTAAAAATATCTATTAAAAATTGCACATTATGAAATTTAGTGAAACTCTGGGTCTTGGTTATCTTAAACCTTAATTACATACAGTTTGACATATTCTTATTATTCAGTTATCGAGGTAATATAAAGCCCCATTTAAATAAGTGAATATAATACATTTAAAATTTTTAATGTATTTCGCTAAAACATCTTTAAATATTTACAAATTGATATTGCATATATAAAATACTTGTATTTTATAATTATAATTCATTCTTTCACATAAATATATTTTGTGAAACAAATTATCAATATATGATAATAATTCATTTAGAGGATTGCATTAAATATAATTATCACCAGAAATAAAATTACAAACACGTAAGGAAAAATTAGCTCTAACTTTTGATCTATATTTCCTTCAAAGTGTGCAAAAAAACAATATCATCTTGTATATTTGCAAATGTATTGGGAAATTTTTTTAAAAATTTACTGCACAAAAGAGTTCGTCAAGATTTTATCAGTTAAAGTCTAAAATGTTGAAATATATAACCCATCGACCAAATTTGTTATAAGAGGCGGGAATACAGATTTTTGGGTCATTTTTAAAAGTATCTGGTACCTTCTTTTGAATTAAATAAAAAAATTTCGATAACCAGCTTCCTTAAAAATAATTTAGTTACTCTCTTGCGTGAATACGGCGAAACTTTTTCTCTTCTGACATAACTTAGATTAAATGAGGAAAACATGGGGCCAATAAGACCACTGAGTCCGGTCTTCTGTGAACGAAGCTACAAATAAATAATTTCTATTTTACCAACCTCTTTCTACTTTTTTTAATTCACTGACAAAAAATTCGTCTGGTTTTTTTCTGTTTGAAACTTTAGCAGGTCTTTTGTATCTATTTGGATGCTGTCTATGTGTACGATCTTAATCATCTTAAATTATTGTCGAGATGAAATTAGAGGGTGTATTTTTGCAAGCGAAGACTGATTATAATCCAAGAAATTTTATAATTAGAAATAATTATATAATTTTTTTAATTATAAAAAAAGGTACTTTTATTCTTTTTACACTTTGTTTTAATGCTATTTTATTATAGTTAGGAGAGAACTAGTATTATTTATTAAATAATAAATAGTTTAATGGGGACCACCTTCAAAAGATCCCTGCACATCTTATAAACTGCATCATATTACATAGGATACCTAAACAGTATTATAAATAGCTTAAAAATATGTACTCGTACAAAATGGGAGAATGATAGAATTTTCCGTAGATAAACAATTTAAGTAACTTGTGACTGAACATTTATCTTTTTAGACTACTTGAAAGGAATGTGATCTTGATTATAAAAATTATGGCTCTTTGTATTATTTTAGATATATGGATTGCCAAACAAAAAGTGGATATACGCGATTACGTCAGAATGAGTGCAGCTACAGTAGAGCCACCAACAAGGATACGAAGGACCGTAGGTAGTGTACGCCGCATACAATGTTTAACAGTGAAACCTGTTAGTGGTAGAAGGAATTAATTGAATGTAAAGTCTTGCCATATAAGGATTCGTCCAGATCGGAACAACGTGAGGTATTACGGTTTCTGATTGCAGGTGAGTTGAATGCGGACACTTATCGATGAATAGTGACAGTCTATGGAGAGCACAGTTTAAGTCGAACGTCTTGTTAGTGTAAAGGTTCTCGAGAAAGGCAGCAAACGATATCGGATCTCCATGACAACGTCCACCCATTCTTCTCCCGTGAAATCAAGGCAACTTAAAAAAAGTCAGTAGGGAAATGTTAGAGCACCCACCAAACAGTCCGGATTTTTCACCCTGTGACCTCTAGACCTTTAGGTCACTTAAGAGAATATTAAGTTTCTATTTGGACGATGAAGTGAAGGAAATTGGGCAGAACTTCCTCAAGAATCAACTACGTTCTTTCTAAAGTGAAGACATAGACCTGCGGCCGAAACGATGGAATCTGTGTTACAACCACAAGAGCAAATTCTTTTGATTTCCAATGAAATCATTTTTTTTATTGAATTTGTCCACTTTTCATTAGGACAGCCCTTATACTTCTGTTATAAATATTTCTTTTTATTTCATGTTTCATAAGGTTTTACTCTGTAGAAATTATTACTCCCCTTTTTTGATGCTTATTACTTAATATCGTAGAAATAGCAGGGAAAAACAATTAAGTAAGTTTTTAGAAGGTTTTAAAGAAATTAATCTTTTTTCCCCTCAAAGCAAGAGCGGAACGATAATTAAAGATCGAATGAACGCTAAGTTATATTATAACCTTCCATTTTAAGAAAGACAATTCCTATTACGATTATCGAAGTGCGTTAAAATCACAGTTTACTTTCGAAAAAGAAATGGAAAATATGAAAATATAAAAAAGTTTTTGTCTCTGAAAATAGTTAGAGGTAAGGGTAATAAAAATGAAAAAAAACAAGATCACACGCTTCCGACAATAGGCAAGTTTTTCATTTCCTGAAAATGAAAATGATTAATATATGCTCTTTTTGTAGTAACTAAAAAAATTCTTTTATCACAGGTAAGCACATACCCTTTCTTGCTTTTCATTAAATTTCTTCATCGAAATAAGTAAAAAAAAAGATAATTTTAACCCAATTTAAATAAGATTTATTTTTATTTCAATAAAATGTCTTCTAATATTTTTCAAAATGTAGATTCATGATTGGTAATTCAATATCTTGTAGAATATCTCTTTAAATTTCTTTCTTGTGTTTCCTGTTTAATCTAGTATTTGGATCTGAGTATGAAAAATATGTCTCAGTACTTTTTAACTTCAAGTTATTGAAAGCTTTCCGATGATGAGAATATATCACTGACTAGAACAGAAAGTTATATATTGGTGAAAGAGTTTAAGTTTTATCGGAATAAAGCAAAAATTTGAGTGACTGCTTTTTTTTGTTTTTGTATTTCCTTTTGGCTCCTTATTTAAAGGTGAATGTCAGAGCTATCATACTAAAGCAATTTTTTAAAACTGATATTGTTGTTTTGTCCTTCCCGAAAGGGGGAAAGTTTCCAGAGCCTGAGACACAGGCTGGACTTCTAGATGTACGGCCTATCGTTGGCCGTAGCCTTGAACACCATACAGGGGATAGTACGATTTTTTTAGATCGGTTCGACAACAATTTAGAAGGAGAACACCCTCTCTTCACGTGAGGACTTACGGATATTTAGAGCACCCTCCATGCCGCAAAGGCACTATGCATTTACAAACATCCATGTCTTCTCCAGAACTCGAACCCAGGCCCTATGGCACCGCAGTCAGCGGCACTAACCACTATACCGGATGGGCGACTTTTAAAACGGATTACTAAATTAAAGTTGATTAGTCACTGAAAGCTTAGGAATTAAGATGATAAATGACGAGCGGAATTGCAGATCAAACTCATGAGGGATAAAAAAATTTCGAAATTGAAATGTCTCAAAAATAGAAATTCCTAAGAAAAATTAATTTAATGACAATGTGATTCATTTGTATTTTTCGTGTACCAAAATCGGCATTGATAAATATATGGCTAGACAGCAAGACAGTAATTTTTGTTAAGATATCTCTTTTTGTGAACATTTAAAAAAATTTAAACAATAACGCTTCTGATGGAGTAAAAAGTGATCATTCTCAAGTGGCATTAACTTATTGACAGGAAAAAATTAAAAAATTCGGTAACATAATTGAAATTTTCAGTTAAATAATTTTAGAAATTTATGATTCAGTAGGCTTTGAAAGTATCAAATGTAATTGAGAGTTTAATTTAACTTAGTGTTGCAACAGCCCATGAGGGCCAAGGCCTACTGTGCCCAACTCAGTACATGTGACCTTGTGCCCTGAGGTGCATGAGCAGATGTTCCAGTCAGGTGGTCAGTCTGACGCCAAACCCCCAGCGTTAAGCAAGCATGGTACTCATTTATCGACCCACTGAAGGGATGAAAGGATGAGTCAACCTTGCCCAGCCCGGGGTTTAAACTGTGGACCTGTGGTGTGGAAGTGTGATACACACTAACCTCTTAGCCAGTTTATTAGAGAGTTTATTTATCATTTTACCATTAAAATCTTATCTCGTGAGTAAGTGGCTGTTTACGAACACCGAGCTCTAAGGCAGTGCAAGGGCTATTGACAATGGACTTCTTAATTTTGAACCGCGGTCAAGTTCTCGTGAGAGAAAAAGTCACAAGAAAACAAACAGCATTAGTATTCTTTAAGTATACATCAATGGATAAGAACGAACAGAAAAAAAATATAAAGTAAATAAATAAAAATAGAAACTAGTATTTTCTTGTTTTATGGCATGGTAACGGTGTAAAGGCCTGTCCCTTCTAATTATTTTCTTCTTTCTTTTTCAATAATTTTAACTATCAGTATTAGTAATTTTATCTATAACTTAATCTTGAATTCTACTGTATAAATGTACGAATTGGTTCGAGAAAGTATTGTATAAATTGTTACACATTTGTAATATTAAATACATAAATACATGAGAAAAAGCACTGAACTGGTGATGACATATAGTGTTAAAATGCTAATTAATCTACAGTAAAAGTTTTTAAAAAAATTATAAATTCACTTGGGATATTTTTTGTAGGAAAATACATTGTGTGCACAAACTTATGAGAAACTGTATAAAAAAGTTAGACTTTTTAACAGAATATGTAATAGATTCTTAAGAAACATTCAAACTTTTTTAAAATTCATTAATATTTTAAAACTCATCAGTTGCAAAGAAGCGAGACAGATTTTTAAATATTCAGAGAGAGAGAGAGAGGTCTCTATAAAAAAACTTAAGCCTGAGAGTTAGTAATTACTTGTAGATGCTACTTTAAGAGACAGTTTTCAATTTTTTCCCAAAGAAGAATACTTAATTGTTACATTTCAATGAGCCACGAATTGGTTTTTTCATCAACATAGTTTGGATTTTACAACTCCCAAATGTATGACGCGACAGTATGAAACAAATTAAAGTAATTTTTACTGTCACTTTAGCTTAGTTTCGAACTGTCATTTCGAGAATAAACAAATGAACTAAATGTGAAACAGAAAATTAAAGCTTTATGTTTAGAGCTCCTTGATAATTACAATATATGTATAAGTAATACATGTATATAATTATGTATAAATAATACATAATACTTTAAATACCTTTAACACCTTAAAATTGATACAATACACCTGTGTAAAAGTATATTGCAAAGTAAAATAGTATGTAAAGAAATTAATATTATATTCATATATAAATTTTGATTTTTATACAGAAATGAAGAATGAATATGATGTGAGTAAATATGACAAAAAAATAATTTAATATATTAAACAAGTAATGTAAAAAAAATTAAGTCAATTCCTACTTAGGTCAACAAAGAAAAAAATTTATTTTAGTTACTTTTTATTAAATAGTTACAATTAATATAAATATGCATATACATATGACAGAATTACAATATTGTGACAAAACAGAAAGCGATTTTCATTGCAATTTTCCCTTTTTCTTTCTATGTAGGGAGTTGGACTATTTTTAGTTTAGTTTTTTACTATTTATTCAATAATTAAATTTAATTATTCTAATAAAATAGAAAAAAGAAAAAAGAAACAACGTTCTCAGAAACTAGGCCATCCCAGGTGGAATTCGAACCCACGACTTTTGGATCAGAAGTCCAACCAGCTATCCATTGCGCAGTAGGGAGAGAACGAACAATTTTCCCTTTTTATATATGCTGTTGGACTATTATTTTTGTTTGTTACTATTTATTCATTTTTTAATTTAATTAATTAATCAATATTTGGAAAACTGTATTAACATCCACTATAAGTTTCAAAAAATATATTTGAACTTGAATGGGTGAATAGAAAGTATTTTATTAACGATTGAAAAATTTGATTAAGATATATATATATATATATATTAAATGAATGTTTGTATATATGAAATCGCGCGCGCGCGCTTCACGCCAACACCGTTCAACCTATCACTATGAAAGTTGGCATATATATGTATTTTTTTGTGGAGAGGGTTTTTGAGCTACACACTTTGTTGCAACTCCCCACCAGGTGGCACAGTAGTATATCAACTTCTGCGCCGTTCAATCAATCCCTAAGATGCCAATATGTTTGCCAAAAATGATGCCAACTTGGCTTTATCGTCAACATTTTGCTATGCTTCCATTAAATCACCATTATAATGTAAGGAACGGCGTTGCTTGCGAATCATACAATTTTAACATCAAATAAATACAACAGAAAATAATATTAAAAAATCACACATCCAGATATAAATTATTTACACTATTTTAAGGGTTCATTACACAAAATGTGTAACAATGTGTTACTTTTGATGAGCAAAGATCAGCTTAGGAAAGTGTTTTCAAAAATCGACCCACAAGAGAGTTATGGGTCGTTATAAATAAAAAAAATTCCTTTTCATTAAGTATTAGATCTAGAGATTTAAAATTTAACAAATATGGGTTTTTTTGTTCAGATGAGATATGCAAAAAGCTTTTTATTTATTTATTTTTTTGCTTAATTTGCAATTCACATAAAATTAACTCATTAAAAATTTCTTTATCCTTTAATCTGTATTGTTTAATTTTTCAATTTACCTCTGTGAAGAAAGGGTATACCAGCTAGTGTATATATATATATATATATATAGAAAGAGAGAGAGAGAGAGAGAACTAATAATATGAATTGAATAATTTGCCTAAACAAAATCATTCGC
The DNA here is from genome assembly GCA_019973955.1 of Trichonephila inaurata madagascariensis. NCBI lineage: Eukaryota > Metazoa > Arthropoda > Arachnida > Araneae > Nephilidae > Trichonephila > Trichonephila inaurata. The sequence continues at coordinate 761,096 of BMAV01015736.1, read as the reverse complement.
ACCAGTTACCTTGCTATTTTCACCAATAAACGAAAAACAATCTGTCTAACCTTTATCATGGTATCGGTAGCCATGTAGTCAGGGTTGCAAACTCTTGGCCCATGTTATTTCTGTCGAATCGTGAGTGCAGTCTAGTCTCAGTTCCATAAAAGACATATAGAGATTTGTGTGATTATATAGAGATTTGTGTGCGTTAAATCTGTCGAGGCTAAAAGTCCTTAAGTTGGCGTAGTGTGAAAGTTAGAAAAATGGGTCTCTAGCTCAAGGGCCATCGCTCCCTCAAGTGCCTCGTTCCCTCGTCACTTAGCAGTGACTCAAAATTACTATTTCATTCCCCAGTAGCTCTCCTGTAGCTTCAAAGAGTGACGTTTATAAATTGTCAATTCACGGCATGCGAAACGCCATCTGTGTAATTAAAAGAATTATTAGTGAATTGTTGTGTCTTCAAATAAGAATATGTGAACTGTGTTTGCGCCAGCCCAACTGCGCATGCCCAGTAATTCTGATATGAATGTAAAAAGTGTTGTGAGTAAAAAATAAATGCCAGTCCACTAGAAACTGTGTCGTGATTGTGTCATGAGAATAATGAAGGAATAATTAAGCTATCGACTAAAAGAGAACCATAAAATGGACAGTGTTTGAACCACAAAATTGGTTATTGTGCTAGAGACTCTGCAGTCAACTGCTTTAGTGTTGAAGTTGACCCAAAATAAATAATTGATCAATTCTGTCTTTTATCAAAAGGTATTAATTTATGAAAATAAAGCTTTATGTATTCTTTTTATTTTAGTAAATTAATGTTAATAAATTATATTTGTAAAGGAAAAATACTTAAAATCTAGATCGTGAGGAATTAATTTCTTTTTCAGTTGTTGAAACTGATACAAAAAAAAAAAAGGTTTTAATTAAAAAAAAGTTTTCTGAAATATAGGTAACCCTGTCACAAATACAATACACGTACGCATGTACATATTTCAATCACAAGTACAAAAATATCTCGGAGGTTCAGAAAAATTTTTTCTTTTCGTGGAGGGAAGCTGAATCTTTTTATTTATTTATTTTAATATATGGTCACTGTATGAAATTTTTCATGAATAGAATTATTTTTTTTTTTCAAATATTAACTTTGAACCAGAATATGGAAAAGTTCATATCAATTTATTTGTAAAATTTTAAGTAAACTTTTTTATTTGTAATATATTTTTAATCACATAAAATAATTCCATGCTTTCTTTTCTTTTTTCCTGAACTTTAACTTGTTTAAATGCATTTTTTCCGCTTTATCCTGATTATTTAAAAGTAAAATGTTTATTAGAATTGTACTACATTCTTTCATATTGTAATTTATTTCATTATCTGCAGAAAAAGGATAGTTTCTCCAAAGTATATCTTCCAAAATAATTAACATTGTTTTGTTAAAAATGTATTTCACAAAGTGCACAAGAGATAAAGAACCTACAATTAGGATCACACAAATTTTTATTATAATGTTGCCATTTAGTATAGATGACACTGTTGATTTTTCTATTTTTTAATTAAGATTAATGATGTTTATCTTCCTTTGTTAGCCTTAAGACTCTTCTAAAACTAAACCAAGAGAGAGAGCCAATTTACATAATGTTAATTTATTAATAACACCATGAGCTGAAATGTTTAAAGTAAAACAAATGTTTTCATGCAAGGCAAGATTATAGTCACAATTTGCTGAAAATATATTTCAAAGAATCCTTTTTCAATATTTATTTCACTTAAGCATTTTAAAACTAAGAATTATAGTTTATTGAGTATTTCGGGGAAATTCGTCAGTTTCTTAATTAAAGAAGATGATTTATTAGTTAAATGTAACAATACCTTACAAATAATATACGTTTAGAACGTAATCTTTCTATGTAGCATCATTCACTTATTACAACCCCATTTTACAATAAGTAAAATACGAAATTAATTGTTGTAAAAGTAGATTGGAATTAACATTTGCGTATGAATAGTTGCCAATCTAAAAGTTTTGCTCTACTAAAGCTATTCTTCCAGAATCATAACTCTTAAAAAGAATTGAGCAGCCTTCTACGCTTCCGCCTACCCACAGCTGCAGCTGATAGAGCTAATTAGCCGCTAAGAACGCAGATTGCAGCGTGCACTCACCGTAAAAATTCGTTTCATGAGCCAAAGATTGCTCAACAAACTAAAACATATTTTCAATTTAAGATGTTCAGACTCAGGTTTCCTTGAAATAAGAGCCCTTTTCTAAAGTGTTTATTACGTTTTATTAGATCGACTAGATTTGCATATTAGGTTTCTGAAAGCAGTTTGTTTTTATGTTGAATAAGAAATAATGTAATATATAAGGTATTGTAATAAAAATAAAAAGGAATTCCTCTAAAATACTTACTTGATCGTATATATTATTTGAAACTAACTGAATTTACGACATTTTTTCATCGAATACTTGAGTGTTCGAATTCCATATATTTCGCAAAAATTTTCAAACAAGCCTTTAAGATAGATGTCCCCAATTTATTTATTTGCCTCATAGACCATTTGATTTGTTTTCCAGTTTGGGGTAGACCCTGCTTACCTAAATTGAATCTTTGCAAATTCAACATCAAGTGTATTTTTGACAGCTGGTATAGTGTTATTTACTTTAAAAGATTTAAATTTCTAACTGTAGTGAAGTGTAGTATGAAAAACTCTTTAAAAACACTTGTTAAGTTTAAACATTAGTTAATTAAATTATAATACAGTATCTACTACAAAAGTAACTAGGCAAATTCTAATGCTTTTAAAGGAAAGGATGAACCTTTTAATGAGAGGGCGATTAAATTTTTACTCGTAATTTCAGAATTTATATGGTCAAAATGGATTCCACGGATTATGAGTCGTCCTTTAATTTAGGTGTGTTTCTGAATTCAGCAGTTCGCGAGAAAGTAACCTCACACACACAGACGTCTGCACCCGCACACGCACGCACGCACCCACACATATGTATACATACATATATATGTTTGTGTTTACTCTCGTATTTTAACATTATTGACAGATTTAATGGGTCACAGGACCCTTAACCGATATCAGTGCGCTCGAAAAAAAATATCCTTCTTCAAACCAATGTAACCTAGTAATAAAACAAAACTATAATTTGAAATTTTTACTACATGATAATCATACATATTTACGTTACCTCTCAAATTTTCAGAGAATTTGAGAAAAAATTAAAAAAGTTATAACGAAATATATATTGGACAATTTTTCAAAAATATGAAAATCAGTATTTTACACCGCGCAGGATTCTGAAGTACAAATTTGATAAAAATTTACAAAATTAGTTTTACTTGGTATAAAAATGCTCCCTTTTGAAGTTATACTAACTTTTAAGAAATTTAGAGAAAAAAAATTTTTTTAAATACAATTATAAGAAAAATTTTAAAATTTTAAGAAAAAAATTAATTAAAATTCAAATAAAAAACATTTTAATAATTTTTTTTTGAAAATTGATGTATAAATTATTAAGAGCCTTATTTTGAACACGTGTATGAAATTTCAAACTAATATCATAAATAGTTTCTGAGAAATCCTGCGCGGAAGCTAAAATTTTTTGTTTTGAGAAAAAGGAAGTTAAAGATAAGAAAGAGATAGGGTTTTAGTTTAAGTTTCAATAGTTATTTCTCAATAACTTTGGAAGTTTTCACAGTATCAACATAATTTTGGTATCAAAATGCTCAGAAATGTTGAGGCTTTAACATATATTTTTTTTCAAAAAATTAAAAAATTTGCAATTTAAGAGTCTTGTGAGCCCATAAGTGTTCGTTCTATAATAAAGTCTTATGAAAACAAATAGATAATATCTGCGCATGTGGATTACTCCATTCATTGAAAGCGAAAATTAAAATCACGACCTACTTAAATGAAAGTCATTGTCTCGTAGATCCCCGTTTGCGCCTCAAAGACCCACGATTTTTTTCCCATTGACATGGATCCCTTGCAAATCTTCGTTGACCTCTGGGGGTCAATATAGACCTCTTTGGGAATCCATGCTTTAAGAGGAATAGTAAAAAAAGCTTAGTAGACAATGCAAGCAATCTATTTTATGACTTAATTAACAAATGTATTTGTCTAATTATATATATAAATACTTTTAATGATGTGCATACTTATTGCATTGTAACGTAGAAATATTTAAGCCCTCGTTATATTCATTTCATTTTTCAACACTACGAATTTTAGTTTTACAGTGGACTTTCCATTATATCCCTTAATGAACTAATAAATCTTCTTATACTAAGTTATATTACTTCCTTAAATGCTATAGCTTTTTATTACTCGGGCACTAAATCTATACTTCCTGAGACGCGACCTATCCGTTCTCCTATTTCACCACTGAACGAAACACTCTATTTAAAATCTTCAGGGTCAAATGCTATAATTTATTTCCAAGCAACTAATTAAGCGTTAATTTGAGAGTAGTATATTGTTAGTCATTTTCTTACTAATCGGAGCATATCGCGGTAACAGATGAAAATTTCTAAACTTGGTAAGATTAATCTCAGCGAATAAAATCGATTCAAGTATAAAACAAATGAGTACGAAATACACTAGTCTCTTTAGTGTTAAGACTTCACTTTTATATTTGTCTTTCCTTGATTTATATAGAATAATTTTTACTGCAACAATCAGAGAATTTTCACGTTTATTTTCGTTTTATGATACTGATCGTAAACAAAACAAACGTTTTTTATTCACAGCACGAAACCAACAGCCATCATTGTTTCTATGCTGTTTTCCAAGTAAGTGGGCCCTACACCAGGAATCCCAATCGTAAATTAGACCATATTTTTCATGAAAGTTTGTTGATTTCGCACGAATAACCTAACACAAGCATATTATTGGAAAAGAAACCGAAGCAAAGCTTAGAAAATACTCGAGAACATACAAGGAAGTTTCTTACAAGCTATAAATGTTAATCTCGCTGTGTGTGCTTGCATTTGCGAGACACGGTCGTTAAGCTTGGTTGTAGTAACTGAAAGAAAAAAGCGAATAGAGGATATTTAAAGCAACCATTCGTTAAATGATTCAGATAAGGAGCATACATTTAGAGTAAAAGCAAATTTTTGATTATGTCTACAGACGAAAATTATTCATGTACGTATCTTTTGGATAATTACTCAATAACCTGAAATTAATAGCTCACAAATTATTAAAAAAAATATTTCTATTCCGAATCCATGATTTAGTTACTACTTATTGTAGCTAAATACATGGACTTTTCTATTAAAAAATGAGTTTATTGAAAATACTGAAGTGTGTGAAAAATGTACAAAATAAGTAATCATTGTCATCGTACAAGAAAAAAGGCGGATAAATTATTAGCTTTAGGCTTACAATGGGTTAAGAGTTTCGATATCTGAGATTTTATTTGGCTTTATTTTAATCGAAATGTAGCAAGACTAGGAAAATTACTCCAAATAACTAATCAAAAATGTCTATTCTCTATCAAAATATTTGAATAAAAGAAAAAAATTCGCTCACACAAACATTAAATCAACGATAAATAAAATTTAGTGACGTAGAAAGTAATTTATTATTTGTAAATTTGAGTTCCTGCGAAATGAAATGATAAGATAGAAACTAGTTTAAATGACCAGTAATGGGAAAAGGATTTTAAAAAAAACCAGAAACATGAAAGCAATGGTTTCTATACTTTGAGCCTTTTTAATAACTTCGTTATATAATATTAGGCTAAATTGGCATAAATATAACTTAAAGCAAACTACACAAAACACTTGTAACTGAATCTTAAATTCAAGTTGAATATATTCCGAGTTCTGTTCAAAATAAATTCATTGTACTGTGCGTGTGTGAAGGAAATATTAAGTCCGTGGCAAACATCTCAGTTTCAGAAGAAATATTATTGTATTCCAGTTCTAAACACATAAACTTTCATTTGTAGCATATTGTATTTACTGTGTACTGCTTACAAAACTAATCTTACAGTTCCAGCAGAAATAAGAATTTTCATTTAGTCTCAGGAATTCCGAAGAACATTGGGTAGATAAATTCATTTAGCTTTCAGACGTATTTCCCACATTCTTCACTAAATGAAATTCTCAAGAGAAAATGTTCCAGTTTCTGACTCAAACTCAAACCAAATTAGACTTTTAAAAATGTTTTGACTATAGTTTAGAGAAGACTTCTGAAGAAAAGATGTTCATATTTAGGAAGTGTTAAGAAAATTTGTTTATATATATCTAGCAGAGAGATACTCCATACTCTAAAAATGTTCCTTTTCTATCAAGAGACCATAGAAAGATCATAAAAGGTACGGGAGGAGCAGATTTCATTGAAAAATTATTTGTATACACACACAAAGGCATTTTTATCTTAAATTCTCTAATAGCAGTAATGGTTTGGTGTACAATAGGTTTTAAAAATTACTTTACTTCTTTAAATACAGATAGCTTATGAATTGATCCTCTTTCCTTATTCTTTATCTTGCTTGCTGTACGAATTAACTTGCATTTCTCTAGATTACTTTAAATGATATGTTCTTTTCCATTTTCTTATGAATAATCTGGGAATTATTAATTAGAAAAATTATTTTTATTTTAAATACTTACATTTTCTTTGAACGGTTCTGATAAAATAAAGAATTAGTAAAGGTATTACTTTAAAAGAAATTATTACTAATTATTTAGTATTTAATAAGATTATTTTGATACATTATGAAAGGGATATAACTATATAAGGGATCTTTCGGGTGCATATTCTAGACTTAAATTGAGTTGTCGTGTAATTCCAGATATTTCAGATAGATAACAATTCATTGAAGATATTTAAAGTTTTATGGGAAATATTTCCCCATTAAAATACCTGAAAAACATCCATATATTGTAGATATGTGTAATAAAACACACACATCAACCTCTATCAAAAAGATGAGGGAGATAAATAGTCGTATATCAGGTAGTAAATTTTAAAAAAAATTATATTAAAATGAATAGCTTATAACATAGAACTCATTAAATGGATCTTTGGATAATATATTACTTGTAATTTAGTGTTTTTACTGTAAGCCTAACTACTGGGCATGATTGCTTGGCGGCGCACTTGTTTGGACCTTTGCAGTAACCGTATTATAAATAGAGAACATCTTAGACGGTGTGTTGCAATTCGGGGAAAATCTGAAACTGAGGGATATTGGTTTGCGAGATTGTGCGTAGGTCAAGGACTTTTATTCTTTTGTTTATGTACCTCGTTTTTTTAGCTATATTAAATTCTTTTTCTTTTATGCCATGTATCGCCTTTGGAAATTTAAGAAAATATGCTGTTTTTAAAGTATTGTCACGAATTTTGTGTAATGAATGCTTAAGTAGTGTAAATAATTTATATCTGGATATGTAATACGTTAATATTACAATTATCTCAAGCAACACCGTTCATTACATTATAATGGTGATTCAATGGAAACTTGGCTAAATTTTGGCGATAGAGAGCCAAGTTGGAATAATTTTAGGTCACCATGTTGGTGACCATTTTTGGCAAGTTGGTGGCCATATGGATGCTTCCGGAAATTACTGGATAAATCTACAAAGATCAGGATCTATAACGTAAGCGGATTTTTCGAGAAAAATCCGTGCAGACTATGAATAGGGAGTCGCTAGCAGAAACTGATTTAAAATTGTTTTGACAGTTGAAGAGTCGGTACTGTCTTGAGTTGTTGAAGAGTTGCTTTGATCAAGAGATTACTTGTGAATTCATTTCGTATTTGTATTTATAGACACTGATAGTTGTGTCTTTCTGTAGAAGATGTGAAGACCTTCTGACCTGACCTTCTTCTTGCAAATTTTACTGCTGTATCCGGCATTTCTAATGACTGTTTTTTGGTAATAAATTTTCATCTCTCCTGAAGAACTGTCTTACTCTTTGAGATTGATAGCATAAAATCCTTCAGCCCGATCTATTTAACAGTATATTTCTTTAAATATAACATAAATTCCTATTACATAAACTAAAACAATAACTGAATAGACTTATTCGAAATTTTTAGCAACTAAACTAGGTATTTTTTAATTGCTGAGGATTCAATAATTTTCGAACTCACTCTTCCTTATGAATCACGACCAACAAACTATGCTTTTTAACTTAATTAACCTTTTATCTACCGCATTATGATTTACTGCAGCTTTTTTCATAAAATTTTTGTTTTTGAACCACTACATTGAAAATTAAGGGATATACATAAACAAAATACTCACCTTTGGGAAATTTAATTAGTTAGAGCTCTTATTAATTAATTAAAGATATTCAACTGTAAAATTAATTATACACACTGTTCACTTAAAATAAATAGTCAAATCGTTTTCTAAGGTCTTCATTAACATAAAAAAAAAAAAAATAAGACACTTATCCTTTGCAATAACTATTTTTTTCTGAACGAACATGACAATCTTCGCAATCCGCTGAAAACGCCGTCAGCTGAAAACTCAATTTCTGCTATAAAACTATTCGCCTTCCATGCTAAAATACTCATCATAGAACCCGTAATGTCATATATCTTGGAAGAGAGGATTTCAAAGAACATTTTTGCTAAGTATAGTCAGAGTATTCGTAAAAATGGTTATTCTATGTAATTTTAAAATGTAATTAATAAGTACCGTCGGAAGATAAAGGGTTTAAAGGAAACTATACCAAGAAAGTATTCAGTCGTATTATGTATGAGATTGCTACCTACTGATCTGCATCTGGACTCGAACAAATGTTAAACTAGTAAAGTGATTTTGAGACTAATGTTTAATTTATATCGATATACCTAGGGTATTCTTGTTAAATTTTTCCAAATGTTGAAGTCTTCTAAAAGGTAATCACGTTTATCAGCGCCTTTCATTTAAAGGAAATTTTTCTCGCTTAAATAAATATCATAAGAATAGGAACATTTTGAAGTGTCCAGGTACTTCATAATAAACACTAAGAAGAATATAACAATCCCCAATTATAGTTTCAAAAGTAGTATCTCATGTATGAGATCACGTCACGGAGGAAAGAGAAAAAGTACTCACAAGGGTTTCACAAATTTGAACAAAAGGTTTCAGACAAGCAGAATAGGAATTTTGGAGGACTTTGAAAATTGGCAATCGAAGCAATCTTTCGTTGTTAGATTTTGTTCAAACAGAGAACTGTATTGAACACCACCTCAATAAGCAATTAAATGTATAATAAAAGAATCCTATTTTGTCATGGGCAGGATAGAATTATTAATTCATAAGGCTCTAGTGATATTATAATTTGAAATTTATATGCTTTTTTTATCGAATGAGAGATAGCAAATAAAACTCTTTGCAACATGTTTTTTTTAATAGTTGATCTTTTTTCAAAGTCCTATTAATACGAAAAATATTAAAACCATTTTACCTAAAAGAAAAAACGAAATATTATTCAAGAAAATATATAATCTAAAATTTCTCTCTTTCTTTCTCTCTCTTTTTTAGCAAAGACTGAATTTAGCAATTATTTCCTGAATTTCTCATTGACAACATAAAATGTTTCTGGTGTATTTATATCGAATTTCAAATCAATTCTTTCTTGGAAAGAAAATGTTATCATGCACATTTTTAGAAAAAGTATTTTATTCTTTTATAAAAGATCGCAAAAACGCGTCTGAAAATATTTTATGCTGCCCTCTTGTATTGTTTTTATCAAAGCATAGTTTTACTCTTTGGTATATTATTTCTTCTGATTCGTAGTCAAAAGTACAAGATTATTATAGCGCTAGTTATTTTTGCTACATAAATAGTATTGAGATGATCACATTGAAAACTTTCCATTGCTTAGAAAAGTGTCCAAAAGATAGAAGGATATTTCTAATAGAAACATGGATAATAATATCTTCATTCTAAGAAAAGAATTATTTATAAATGCACCCAAAACTATAATTTCCAAGATAATTTTTGTGACTGCGTATTTTAAGTTCTCAGAGATACATCACACCGGTCTTATAATGTGAACCATATTTGAAACAAACCTTTTTGAGGCCGTGCGTTTTTTTAGAAGTACAAACAATTATGATTAATTTGTAACTTTTATTATTTTTGTCAAAAATATTAAGAGTTAACTTTTGACTCTCAAGATGTAGTTTTTGCCTAATTTATATAATTTTTACACGTTTCAAAGCACCATTTTTACATTCACCATATAATGTATTATTTTTCTTTTGAGCATTCTATTTAGTCTTACAATATTTCTTTAACCTTCTTGCTTTGTAAACTATTTTGTTACTATTTAATTGTTTTATTGTAAGCTACTATGTCAATTTTAGGCAATATAATTATTTTAAAAAATATTACTAACACTTTCTGTAAATACTAGCTATAAAATTCACATCAGTAATTGAAAATGTAAAGCTGTCTCAGTTGCTATATTGCTGCATTGCAAGAACTAAGCATATAATAATCTAAGTTGAATTTAAGGTAAATGAAATTTAAAGTTTTGAAATCACAGGAAAAGCAAATTTGACAGCTGGGAAAATAGATGAGAGACTAAGCAACTAAATAACAGGTGTCTCTTAATAAAGACATTAAATGGAACAATAGTCATAGATTTTCAATGCTCAAAATCTTATGATTCACGTAAAAAGAACGAGTTCCCACAAGTATGAAACACATTAACGCATCAATGTTGATTGAAAACGTGGCGCATTCTGACTGAATTTAAATTATTTCACTTGAATTATATAAATATAAGTCAATTAACAAATCTCTTTATGAAAGGAAAAATACATTAAAATAAAGGTTTTATCAAAATAACGGTTTATTATTTCTTCAATCGCCAAGGCAATTTTCGAAAATTTATACAATTTTTCTCCTTCATGGGAGTTGTTATCTAAAGGTAAGTGCTTTAGTTCTGAAGTTTATTCTAGTTTATTTATTTATTTTTGCAATGTGAAATATATTTTTCTATTTATAAGATTTCATTTTTTTTCCAGTAATTCGAAAGTGATGACGATAAATTGAAATGTTATCAATAGGATGAATATTTGATTCGAATTTCTGAAAATATTGAACATTTCTTAGGCTGAAATTGAACTTGTAACAAATTAGAACAAAATGGAGATTATTGGAGCCAGAGAACATTGATATACGTAAGTACATTGATTGATTGATTGATTGATTGTTTATTAAAGTCACGCTACAGAGTAATACGAGGGATATTGATGATGAACCTTGTAATTTTGAATCACGGTCAAGATGCATAAGCATAAATTATAAATAAAATATATGCATAATAGTTAAGCATAATTATTCTCGATCATACTCTTACGATATATATTTATAATTACTTAAAATAATTTATCTGTAAAATGGGTATATATAGATTTTTAAATCAAGTATTACATACTTTTATTATATGTACATGTAAAACCTCATTAAAAATATCTTTCGCATGTTATAACTCAGTTGGCTGGGTGGCTTAGTTGGTTAAGTCCTGATTTGTACGCCCGAGTTTGTGGGTTTAGCTCCGGCCCAAGTCAATGGATTTCCATGATGCGAAAAATTAATAGCGTCCATGCGATATGATTATGCGGCATGTAAAAGATCTGTTGAGTGCTTGTTTGGCTTGGGTGCTCTTGGCAAAATTAAATTTTTAGTACAATATCGCATCGTCAGAGAGCAGATCTACATCTGCAATGGTAAAATTACCAAAACGCAGCTCCTTTTGAAAAAAAAAATACTAAAAATGAAACTGGAATTAAAATAACAAAAAAAGCATTTAAAAACTTTCAGAGGTACTAACTTCTAAACCTTTCTGATATTCTGTATCGTATTTTAAATAATATTCGATATCATTCTATTAGAAATCGATAGATATGAAAATCATACTATGTTTTGTAAATTATTTAATACTGAAGTTTTGAAATTCAGCATAAAAATGATTTCTAATTTACATTATACGTTATCATTCATTAAAAAACATGGGGTTTCTTATATTCCTTTAAATATTTCATATCAATTTACGCTAATATTGAAATTAAAATAAAAATATTTCAAGATATTTATTTCAAAAAAAGTTTCTTAGGGAGTATTTATATTTCCAAAATATTTCCTCTGATCCATTCCTCAGATTGAAAAAAAAAAAAAAATCCTCAAGACTTATAAAAGTAAGATTTGCATCTCTTCATAAGAATATAGACAGGACAATATTTCGCTTGAAACACAAATAAATAAGAAATCTACGTTCAAGCACATACGACAATTTAGCCTTTTTAAGAAGAGAAGGAGAAAGAAAGAGGGGAGTTATATATATATATATATATATATATATATATATATATATATACAAACAAGCCTGAACCCTTTTTGTAATGTGCATGAAAAATTTATACAAACACACATGTGTAGTGCATGTTTATTCAAAATGCCCACACTGAACTGAAAGTTGATTACTTGAAATAAAAAAAGTTTTGGGAATGTATTGAAACAAAAACCCTTTGACCCTTGACCCTTTCAAAACCTCTAACGATGTGTGGGTAACTGGCGCCCACCTACGTAGATGTGGACCGGTTATCTTTCCCGAAGCTGCTTAAAAGCAATTTGCGTAGGATGAGACTATTCGCCCATAGCACCAAAAAGGTTGAATAATATTAAAATATGTAATATTCAAGCAATGACGTAACTTCTCGTCTAATTATATTTAGACGTGGTTTTCGGTCATCTAATAAATAAGTTCATCAAAGCAGAAAGTTAAGTAAGGACCGATGCCCACACTGGATTTTAGTATAGGTTGTTGTCAGGGTGCTAAATATAGATAATAAAGCAATCGCATTACTTGCTCTCTAAAAGATTTCATATTCTATCGCTTTTAAGGAACTATTTCGTGAGGCTTGGAAAGATAAAATTTATTCAATGCGAATATGCTTGCCTCGTAAAAAGGGAATTTTAAAAGAGACATGCGATTTTATGAGTTATATTTTACTTCGATCTAAAATTAATAATTTAACTTATTTATCGATATTATATAAAGAAGATTGTGAATATAAAATTTTTCGTAATAATACTAGTTCAACATGCCTTCAGCCAAATCTGTTGCTAAGCATAAAAAACTATAGAATATTTAATATACTGCTTCAGATAATCTATAAAAGTACTATGTGGGAGGCAAAGAAGTACTTTCAATCCAATGCATCTTTTAGTGGAGTTTAAAAGTGGGAGTTGCATAAAATATAATTTCTAGTGAATTCTAGAAAGAATAAACCCTTGGTTCTTAGAAAGAGTTGGAAATATTTTTTTAGGTTATAACAAACATAAGATGAAGATATACTTTATCATCTTAACAATCTATGGGACGTAAGCTGATATACAAAAAATTAAGTTTCAGAAGAAATTGAAGCTTTAATTTTGCGAATTTGGTATCTTTTAAGTTTTATCCACAAATGTTAGGTTAAAATTTTCTTATTCCAAACACTATTGATGTAAAAGAAGCTTCATTGATTTTTACTTTCTCTGGGATTTAATGGGCATTTGACAACTAAACAAGTTTTAACTTTGAATTTCATTAAATATTGCACGATATTTTTTGTGGCTTTTTATATTTGTGAGTTTTGCCCTACAGCTCCATATCATACGATATTTTGAAAGTTACCACACAGTTTACTTTTAGCATTACTTAAAAAACTTTAATGATAGTTACATAAAGAAAAGAAATTTTCTATAAAAATGAAAATTACTGTGTTGAAAGTTTACTTAAATAAATGTACATGCATAGAATACATTTGTATAAAAAATATGAATATATCACAAAAGAAGAATATGAACCGGTTAGATTGTAGAATTATACACACGAGAGAAACATATGATAAGTGTATCAATGTAATTCGAATGAAAATAGAAAGGAAAACTAAACATCCCAGGAAATAAATCAAGTTTTTTGAATTATTACAATTTATTCATAGAATTCCATGAATTATAAAAATTCACTGCTAAATATTTAGCTATTATTTATCAAGTATACTTTCAGAAAAATTAATTTATCATTTAGAATAATTTGTAAGTCTTACATTATATGAAGTAGCATTTTTTATAAAAGTTAATTGAGAAAAGTATGATAATTATTCTGAATCTATATATTTATCATGGCCCCTTTCATTTCCTTCATATTATTATTGATGACTTTTTGATTATCAGACCTTCTTTATCTATACAATGGTACTCTGTAAGAGTAACATGTTTCATGCTTCAACTATATAATAATAATTCAGGCTTTTGAGCATTTATTTTTCAAAATGTACTTTTAAGTTAACGTATGAAATATTTCTTCAATCCTGAAAGCTTTACACCGATTTGAAGTTAGCATTTCAGAGAGATCTTTCAATATTACTTTAAAAATGCATAAGAATTGAGTGCATGTATGAAATTATATTGAATAGATAATAACTAGTTTTGGGGCTGATAATTTTGGTATTATAAACGATGCACAAAACAAAGAACGTCATGATGTCACAAAAAAAACTAGTTTTTTTCCAAATAAACTTGAAACACATCTGAACAATTTCAGAAATTCAAAAAGATAATAGATTTTTTAGTATATTCATTCTTTTTTAATAAATCAGTCTAAATATTGAAAGGAAAATAAAAGTTGGAAAATAATATATCATAATAATATACCATAATAACATATGGTATTTATATTTATTAATATATTTTTTTAAAAAAAAACGTTCCACTTTTTCAAAACTTTATTTGAGTTTTTTCAGAAATTAGAATTAAAATAGACATAAACATACCTGTATAAACACATATATGCATTCATATAAATAAACAACAAAGAAAAGAATTATATTTATATGAAGAATTATTATATAGGGGGGGGGAGGAATAATGATTAGAGAAACAAGGATTGAAAGAAATAATTATGGAACAATTTTTATCTCAAATATTTTGAAGAGAAGCATTTTTGACGAATAAAGAATGGATAATGGAGAACAATCTCCTAAAGTGGGGTATAACTTCAAAGTATAAATAATATCTTTTTAAAAAATCTGAAATTTCGACTGAAAGTAGGAAACAAAGTTAGTTGAATTTAGTTGAAGAAGTTATAATCACAGAAAGCAGTAACTATGCATTTCATAATGTATATGATCCAATTTTGCATCAAATGATGCAACTCAGCAATCTTTGAGGGGAAAATATTTAAGGTATCGGACTAAGTTCGGAACCATGATTTTAAAAAAGCGCATAAATGGATAATTTTCATGATATTTAGTGTCACTTAGATTAGAATAC
>BMAV01015736.1:731461-745430 GCA_019973955.1 Trichonephila inaurata madagascariensis | reverse complement strand
CGTGGGCGTTGAAATCCGTTTTGAAATAGTAAATCATCGACATGCTTCTAATACTCTGGAAATAGTTACTATAAATATATTTATTTCAGGTAACATTTATGCAACTATTTATATAGACGCAACTTAAAACCTTAAAAGGACGCGGATCATGTATTTTATAAATATTTATTTGTAGTTATGCAAACAAAAGAAAAGGATATATCTGACAAAAGCTTATTGTACACAGATTTACTTAAAAACTAAGAGCTTTCAACATAAAAAAGATGTAAAGACTAGTCACTTTCTATTGACCCGAACTGCATGCCACAATGTACATGCATTACATGTTTTACAAAGAGCTTATATATATATATATATATATATATATATATATATATATTTATATATATAAAGAACGAGAGAGAGAGAAATAAGTGATAGTTTTTGTTACGTTGTGTATTGTGTATTGCGGTGTTATTCTATTTTGTCCTGCACTGTCTTGCTACTTGCTTACTTAGTATTTAGCATTCATTCAGAATTGTAGAAATTTTTAATATTATTAATGACTTTGGTTTGATATAAAGTTGGTTTATTTCTGATTCAACAATGCCATTTTTGAAAAAACAAATTTGATTAAATATAAACTCTGATGAATTGGAAATAAAAAGGCAATTTTAATATGATACATAAGAAACAAATTGCATTATACGTAAGAGAGTATACTTAAAATCTAATATGACGTTATAAGAAAAATATTATTAAATAAGAATATAACTATACAGAAAAGTAAAAACTTCATGAATTACATCAAACTTTTAATTTTTAAGTGGAGAAAAAATTATTTTTTTTATGACGCAGTACTTTTTTTACTAGAAATAAAATTTCAAAAACATACTACAGATTTTTAAGATGACTACTTTAAAAAGGAGTAATAAAAATGCTTTAATAACGATTGTTAATAACTCAGGATAGTTAAAAATTTTCATATCATTGAAAAATTGACACACACACTCATGTATAATATATCACAATCAAATGAAATTTTATACTGTTTTTGTAAATATATTGATAATAAGTGCTTAGTTATTCTTTTTGATACAATAAACAAAAATTATGAGCATATGAAAAGCGGTAAAAAATGGAGAAACATATCTAAGTGCTTACATTACATTCTACATTGTAATAACTTGCCAACTGTGTTCATATTTGCATTTTATAAATTCTGCTATATGTAAAGAAATATGGGTTTTAATAATCTTAAATGTGCCTGTAATCACTGTAAAATCCTATTCCTGAGTCATTAAATATATTACTAGATGCTATATCCATCCCAAGTTCTTATTTTAGTTTATTCTAATCAAAACACTGTGTCAAATAAGTGGAAGAGAAGTTTCGTGCCACTTTCGAGCTATTTCTCTTCATCTAAGACAAATTAATTATTTCTAATGGGTGTGATGTTTTTCTAGACAGTATACAAATATTTTTCTCGGTATTAGGACAACAAACAGCTTAAATGCAACATAAAAACATTTCTCCGCCTCCCAATCCGTTGTTCAAACTAAGGTCGATCACTTATTAAAGCATTAGAGCAATGTTTTGACAGTTCTGCGTCCGCTTATTGTCCGAAACAGTTGGCCCATATCATGGGAGCAATTTTTGCTGAAAGGTGCCAACAGTTCATTTTGGTCGGAAGAGGAGAAAATTTTGCTCTTCAATCTATGTGCCCTTCTGACGACGACGTCAGTCATTGCGACATCCAAAATTGGATGCGTCTTTCAAACTGATAACTGTTTATGAACACAGAATGAGCCACGATACTCTCCAGTTTTCTCTAAATCTGAAGCCGTGCCGATTTATTCATTCAATTCCTATAAAAGCAAACACCGAGTTTTATTAAATCAAGTTTACAGTTTTTGACATCTCCAGAAAGTATTTTTCAAAAAAAAGGAAGTCACATTTTTGTTTTTATTTCACTCAAGTATTTCAGGGTATATTATTTAAAAATCTATCAGATATTTTGACCATTTTTATAGACCAAAGCCTCATTTTTTATTCATCTTAGAAGATATAAATCAATGTTTTATAAATTTTAAGGTATCCGAATACGTTCGGAACCGTGATTTTAAAAAAGCACATAAATGGATAGTTTTCATGATATTTAGTGTCACTTAGATTAGAATACATGTATAAAATTGTTTTAAGGACATTTTGACAAAAAAAATTATTTAAGTACAATATTTTCGCAAAAATTAACTTAAAATAACCTTTTTTCAAAATGTTCTCCTTTTGTGAAAAATGATTCTATTATAATAATATTTTGCCTGTATATAGCTCGGACCTCTGTACAGAGGCTCAACTATAATTTTTGAAAAATTCACATTATTTTCAGAATTACAACCCATTGAAATAATTATCGGCGTTTTTTTCTTAAAATTTCTCCCCTTTGTTGTCGTAAAACATGGATGAACCCATTTCTAAGTTATATATTTCAAAAACTTTAGTTGAGCCTCCGTACAGAGGTCTGCGCTATATACAGGCAAATATTATTATAATAGAAGCATTTTTCACAATAGGAGAATATTTTGAAAATGGGTCATTCTATGTTCATTTTTTGTCAAAATATTGTACTTAAAATTTTTTTTATTATAATACTATTCTTAAAACAATTTTAAATACGTTTTCTAATCTAAGTGACACTAAATATCATAAATATTATCCATTTATACGCTTTTGCAAAATCAAGGTTCCGAAAGTAGTCTCGGATACCTTAAATAAGGACTGAACACTTTTTAAAAATATCTCAATAATGTTATTGAAAAACTTTTTCTTTATGTGTACATTTTCAAACACTTCATGCATTCAGACCTCTAAATAATACTATGCTGAATACAGCATTGAACCGATGTGTTTTGAATACATTTTTCTTTCTCTCTCTCTCTCTGTTACAAATACACACGCACACAAGCATACACACATTATTAAAAATGCAAATAAATGTAAGTAGTTTCCTATTTAATACAAATTTATAAATACTTAGAATTTTAAAGATTGATGCTATCTATAATTCCTAGACAATTTTTAAATATTATTCATACAGATATTTAGAGAAGATTCAAATAAATGTAATAACAGAGAGAGGCGCTTACTAAACAGAATAAAAATGTCCCTTTCTGTACAGTGTAGCTCTGGCAAAACTCTGTATGAAAAGGATTACCACGAAAAAGAACACTAAAAAATTTCTGGAATATTACGTTCAAAAGAAATCGACTTTTCGAATCATTTTGTATGCAATACAAATTTCGTCAAGCGAATACGATATTTCACAATGGAATTTTAAGAATTCGTTATTTAGAGTAACACGTTTTTCATTGTTGAAGTACGTTTTCTACTTTTAGTATCTTTTGTGAAAACTTGGAATCTACGTTATTGTGCAAAAAAATGTATAGTTGGTTTAAAAAAGCTTTTCAGAGATCACAAAAAATGTCAGAGGAGAGATTTTTTTTTAAAAAAAATATATAGATAAGATAAGTGAATGTAGAATCCTTTTTATTTGAAAGGTTTTGATTCTATATTTTAAAAATATTGTAAGTCTATCCTACCTATCAGTTAAAAATACATTTTACCTTTCTAAACTAAAAATCATGCAAAAAATTCATTTATGTAAACAGTCGTATTAGAATTGTATTGAGTATATATTTCCTTTATACTTTTTAAAGCACATTCTAGGTGCCTAAAATTGAATGAAATTGTTCAATTTTTCAGTGCTTAGTAAATTAGTCATTTTATAAAATGTTCATAATTTTAATATATTGCCAAAATTAGGTTGACTTAAGTAGGATTGCAAAATTAAAGGCAATTTGATTTGTTTGATGTAAATTTTTACAAATGGTTAAATTTTTTCTTGAAGTTAATTAACACAAAGATTATCTTCGTAATACAATTTCCCCAGAACTGATATATTATAAAGTAACATTTTATTTAATATTTCTTTAAGGGATGCTCTGTGTGTTCGATTACTTAAACAAGAGTTTAGTACAGTGCTTCTCAAAGTTTCAATATTCGTGATCCAATATTCAATCAAATTTTCATCGAGCCCCCTTCCCCCTCACACAAAAACAATGTATTGAATTCAATAATACTAAACTTTAATGCTAAAAATACGATACGACTTTAACCTCTTAAGTGCCACCGGCGTATATAAAGGTCTTGCTCAGCCAAAGCATTAATTTCCCTTGACGTATATATACGTCTTTCCGAAGTACGATCTTTTCTGTGCACTGCTATCCACAAAATTATTCCGAAGGTTTTGGAACGCAATAAATGGACCTTGACAATGTTTACGAAGGATTTATTTATTTCAGATTATTTGCTTCGTTATCCCTCCCCTAATATACGCGAGAAAACGTGTGGAAAACGGTTGGCATCGGGACGCTAATAGTGTAACTTTCATTTGTGGCAATTTTTTAAAGGATTTATTATAAACCGTACAAATTATCAAGATAAGTGTTTTATATATAATTTTTGCATATAATTTTATGAATGACAATCCAGTGGGGTTACAGGTAATTATTAAACTTTCTTAACTTAGTATTGTTAAATTAATTATAAAATACATTGTGTAGCACCGATACATTTATAAGTGTAATATATCAGTGTAAATGTGTATTTTATTTTTAATTATGTCAGAATGTATTTTGTTTGTTTACTTGCAGTAAATTAATTTTTTTCAAATAATCTTCTGTATTCGACTTTTCAATGTGCTCGCACCCCCCTCGTACAGTTGTCACGCCCACCAAGGGGGTCACGCCCCACAGTTTGAGAAACTCTGGTTTAGTAAAATAGGGAGTAATTGTTTCAATGTTTAGGATACCAACATGAGATAATTTAAAAATTTATCTCAAAAAAATTATTTGTATTCATATTTGTACTAATATAATTATAGAATAAAATTATGCAAATATACAAATTTATTTATATATTTGCATAATTATATTAAAGTCTTATTGAAGTATACTTACATATTTAAAAAATTTTAAACTTTTGTTTAATTAAGCTGATTAAATTAAATTAAGTAGTGTAATTGAGGCTTTTATTTACACCTTTCGAATTCTTTAAAAGTTTTATTAAAAAGGCACATGAAGCAATTTTATTAAAAATTGAATCAAATTAGCAAAAGTTTAAAATATTTTTTTCGTTATTTTTCTATTCCTTTAGTGTTTTTGTGCGTAGTTCTCAAAAAAAAAAAAAAAGAAGAAAGAAATGCAGACCTTTATTTCTGGAAAATCTTCAATTTTCTATGTTAACTAAGTAACAGAATTTCTTAATTATCATGCATGAAAATCAAACTTTATCATTTATGCAAAACTTAGAATAAACATTTAAAATAATGTTGAATTTGATATCTTTTTAAAAGTAAAATCTTTACAGTCGTATTACTACTACGAACGGAAACGTAGTTGAAATTAATTTTTTCGGTTTAGTTTTTCTATTAACGTACTGAACAGACACCGTAATTCTTTTCAACTTAACACGTCATCTACTAATTTTTCAAAGGACCTTGTGAATAATTGCGTGAAAGTTAAGAAACATTTTTAACGACTTCCTTCATCTCAGTGTTTTAAAATATCACGTAAAAGTGTAAAAATTGGCATTCGGTCGTAGTCTGATTTCCCCATGGAACAAAATGAGAAATGGAAGCCCATTGATGCATTCAAGACTCACTAGAAACATAATTTTCAGTTTCTTTTTGTTACAATATCGATCGGTTGTCTGATTTGAGTACGTCAAAAAGATATATTATCGTACAAAATGACTAATGAAGTTCAGCCTCAAGAATAAGAGTCTCAGATACATATTTAAACTTTCAAACTATTCCAATACCATTTCCCCCTTAGAACTGAAGCTCATTTTTCATACTAAACGTTCGTGTTTGTAATTCTCAAGTAGATATGAACAACTGAAGTAAACAAGTTTATTTCTGAAATGTCGGGACATTAAAACATTAAAATGAACTATCTGGAATGTAATAAGAATTTTAAAAAATGAATATATATTTCAGGAATGTGCATAACATAGAATTTAGAATTCAATATAATTCAGAATATTACAAAGTGTGATGACAGCTAAGTGAATCTGTGTTGTGTCTTGGTTGATTAATTTATATATGTTAAATAGATAGAGTTTAATGACCTGAAAGAAGTTTAGATAAGTAGATGACCAGTGTAATGTTTCAACTAATAGTGATTTACGATTAAATCGTAATGCAATCAAGTACATGGTGTGTTATGACCTCTAACTTGAATCAAGAGTTTAACATATGACACAATGCACTGATTATCGGTTGCCTGGCTATAATAAACGTGATTACTAAGTAAGGATACATTAATGAATATTGTACTGGCCATTATACTAATAACTTCATGGTACTATATGAGTAAGATTGAGATTCATTAGTTCCCTTTAATTAGATTTTCAATGCTTCAATACACACACAGAAATTTATATATACCTAAAGGAAATAGATAATAGTACCATATTCAAAGGCAGTAAACAACACATTAAATAGCTACAAAAACCCCCCTTTATTATAGTTTATACAGATAAAACATTACACTGTCATTTTATCATTTATAAATATTACTCTATTTACTGCTCGACAAACACTTTTAAAATAATACAGTCTTTATTGAAACAGGGAAAATAGTGATAAAGAGAATAATAATTGCATTATAGAATTACTAATATAACCGCATTATATAAAAATTTTAGGAATTCACACTTATATATTTATTAAGCTCCTAACTATTATTACTAATGGATTGAATACATACATTAATAAATTTGGGAAAATGTATTAAGAAATCATATAGGCTGCAATAAATAAACTTGATGGCACTGTTATAATTAAAAATAGTAGGGAATGGTTGCATGAAAGATAAAAAAAGTTATTATATGTATAGTTTGATTTTTAAAATCTTTTTAATTCTATTGATATTATTCAATTATAAAAAAAATTATAATAAATTATAAAAAAAATAATTATAAAAACTTTTATTCGCTTATTGACAAGTTCTATGATTTTTATTATGTATAATGGTAATTGTTAAAAATAAGTTAAAGGCTTACAATGACCAGCAAGTAATTGTATAGCTAATATCTATTTACACTTTTATGAAAATAACTTATATAGAAAATACCTATACATCATATTATTTCAATCGATATATTGATGTATTGATGATCTTTTCTTCTGTATAAAAAATAAAGATTTCAAACCAATTATAAATTTTTGTTCTGACTACATTAATTTCATTCTGAAAAAAAATAACATTAATAATATAAACTTTATAGAAATTAAACTAAAAATAAAAGCTAACTTGATATGTATGGATATGTATAACAAGAGAGACGATTTTAACTTCAATATTATTGAAGAACCATATTGGAATAGTAACATACATATATCAATATACAGAATCATGTATACTATAATGGTATAGATTATATTCAGAGTAACGTATTATTAGTTTCACATAAATCAGGAAGAATAAAAAAATTAAAAATAATATTTTTAAATATTGCTTAAGACTTCAAATACCAATTATAATTTAATAAATAGTTGCCTTTGTGTATGGAATGAAGCTCAGTGGTAATGTATCTCGCTTCCACGCCATAGGTCTGGGGTTCCCTTCAGTGGGTCGATAACTGAGTACCAAGTTTGCTTGGGAACTAACACTGGGGGTTTCTCGTCAGACTGACCATTTGACCGAAACGTCTGCACATGCACCCCAGCGCCTAAGGTCACGTATACTAATATAGGCGCAGTAGGCTTTGGCCTTCATGGGCTGTTGCGCCACTGAGTTCAGATCAGTTCAGTTTGTGTAGAATACCTAAACTGCATGAACTAATTTATTACGTCTTAATAAGTAGGGTGCTATAAGTTGTAAAATATAGTTCTGATTTCAAAGTTATCGGAAAATTCTCTTCACTTTAAAACCTTCCTTTTCAGATCACAGAAAACAATACTATATAGTTCATAGAAATAATAATAAAAATATATATAATTATTAGTATATTATTATTATGTATAGAAGATTATGAAAATATAATACTTAATATTATAAATATAATTTTATACAGTTTTAATTAATATTAGTTTATATTATTTTAATTACTTTCAGAATCAACAAACTTGATGCAAACAGGCCTTTCTTTTATAAGCTTTGATCTTGTATATAATTGTTCGATAACTAATTTATTGTTCTTTATGATTTAAGCAGTGATCTCTAAGCATTTTTGAATGCTTGTTTTTGGTATGTACCTTTTTTTTTATTATTAACAATGGATTCAGAAGATCTATCCTTCGTAATTTTTAGAATTTTACACAATACTATAGAAGAAAGAAGTTTGACTTGCCATAAAATTGGCTCTAGCCTCATGTAGCAGTCCTAAATCTGCTATATTAATACATACTCTAGCATTCATCTTTAATATCCAAATTTAGATACATCTTTGATTTATATATATAACAATATATATAACAATTGCAATTCGTTCATTTAACTGCATGTTTTAATATTTTTTTCGTTATAATATACTCTCCTTAAAATATATTTAAACAAGTATGAATAAAAAAATTCACAGCCTTAATACTGTTCGGTGTTGAACAAATAATTCTTGTGACGCCCACAACAACAAGTGAATATTTGTCACGAGAGGGTGCTAGTGTGTGTAGTGCAGTGTATGTGTAAACAACGTAAGAGCAAGAGCGTATGGAGAACGCTCTAATAAAATTCCTTTTTATCTTAGTCCTAGCCATTTAATGTGTGGTGTAATCTTTGAGAGATTTTTTAAAATATGTGTAGTGAATCAGTCCGCGCGAACGTACATGGTCCGTCAGAGTCTGAAATGGCTGGGACTGAAGAAAAGGAATTTTAGTGTACGCAACGAGCACAAATGAAAACAAAGGAAGCGTCCTTTTAGTGGGGAGAAAATTGATATTGTCACTTGGTGAGAGGTCAGTCTTCAATTTTCTTATTTTGTGTTTTGAGATAGTTATTTTGTGATTTATAGATGTCCAATTTGTGGTTGAGTTAACATTAATTTGTGGTTTAGATAATTATTTTGTGATTTATTTGTTTCATTTGTGATAGAGATAACTTTGATTGTGCTTTGAGATAATTATTTGTGATTCATATGTGTTACATTTGTGGTGGAGATAACTTTAATTCGTGATTGAGATAGTTATTTTGTGACTTATAAGTGTTTAATTTGAGGTTGAGTTAACTTTAATTTGTGTTTGAGATAATTGTTTTGTGATTTTATGGTTCATTTTTGTGGCTACCATAACTTTATTTGTGGCTAAGTTAATTTTAATTTGTGTCTTGAGATAATTATTGTGATTTATATGTGTTTCATTTGTGGTAGAGATAACTTTAATTTGTGGTTGGGATAATTAAATTGTGACTTATTTGTTTCATTGGTGATTGAGATAACTTTACTTTGTGAAAATGAGTATAGGTAAATTTAAAAAAGATGAATTCTGGTCTATTGCAGAAGAGATGAAATTAGTTGTCCCAGACAATGCTAAAGTTCTAGATTTAAGAGAATTAATACAGGAGAGAGATTTATAAAAATGATAAGGAAACTTATCAGGCTATTGTTGATTGTGTATTGGAGGAGATAAATGATAGAAGAAATGAAAACGAAAATAGACTAGAAGTTGAAAAAATTAAACTGTCACAGTTAGAGCATGAAAACGAAAATAGACTAGAAATTGAAAAAATTAAACTGTCACAGTTAGAGAAGGAGTTAGAAATAGCAAAATTACATAATCAATCGGGCAGAAATGTCTTTACAAAATGAAAATCAATTCATTACAACCGAGTGTAATATTGAAAACTTGATTAAAAGCATTAAAACATTAACAATCCCGGTACCCCAAAGAGCAGAGTCATTTAATTTATTTTTTCAATCGATAGAAAAGGCATTCAAAACTAAAAATGTTCCTGAGAAATTAAAACTCGAAATTCTTTTGAATATTCTAGGAGAGAAGGCAAATAATTTAATGATTTATCTTCGAGAAGAAGATTCAAGTGATTATGATAAATTGAAGGCAATTGTGTTAAAAGAATTTCAACCGACCCCTATGAATGTTTAAATCAATTTAAAAAGGCTCAAAAATTACCTAGCGAGAGTTATGTTCAATTCGCTTCTAGATTAAATGCGAATTTTAATTACTATTGCCAATTACGGGAGGTCAATGATTTCAAGTCAGTTTGCGAATTAATGATATCAGATAAGATAATAGAGACATTAAACCGAGAATTAAATGCGCATATTGGCGTTAAGCAAGGCGAAATGTGGTTTAAGCCGCAACAGCTAGCTCGCGAGTGTGATATTTTTATATCATCCAATGGAAAAATTAGAGAACAGAATTTATTTCCTAAGTTTAACCGTAATGAGGTCTATAATCGTGGAGCAAAAAATATTTCAAGCGTAAATCTGTCTTCCATTAAAAATGTGAAATGTTTTTGTTGCAAATCGAAAGAATTCCATCCGCTGTATTCGTGCCCAAAATTTAAATCTCTCAGCGTCAGAGAAAGAGTGGATTTCGTAAAGGCTAATCATTTGTGTTTCAAGTGCTTTTCCCCTAACTGCAATGTCAAAAGCTG
This sequence comes from Trichonephila inaurata madagascariensis, assembly GCA_019973955.1. NCBI lineage: Eukaryota > Metazoa > Arthropoda > Arachnida > Araneae > Nephilidae > Trichonephila > Trichonephila inaurata. The sequence goes on along the minus strand of BMAV01015736.1, from coordinate 734,778 downwards.
CAGTGCGAAGGACTGTTTTTGTGGGAAGCCACATAACCGTCTTATTCACTTTTCCAAACCGGAAAATAGATCTCCCGACTTCCCCCAAATAGTTGAGAATTCCGTTCTCAACTCCTGTCGTGGATGTGTTCGGGGGACCGGAAAGATCAAATTGCGTCGTTCTTCTCCAAGGCGGAAATGAAGAAAACGTTCGTAGCAACGAGTTTCTTAAAAAAATAAAACAAAAACAGTTTTACTGAGTAGTGTTCAGTGTTTCTTTAGGGATAGATTTGGCATCTTACATGAGGTAAGAGCACTTTTGGGTGTGGGGAGTCAATCAAATTTTATTACAATTAAAAAAATTACAATGAGATTACAATTAAAAAAATGAGAAAATTAATTTGTTGGTATCGTGTTTAAATGAGTCAACAATGGAGAATAAATGAGAGTATTACGACCTCCATATGTAATGATGATTTAGGTTTCATAAAAGAGCTAAATTTATTAGTTGTAAAAAAGATAACTGACTTGACTCCGTCTCAAATAATAAATATTTCATTAAATAAACCAAGTGAAGTTAAACTAGCCGATTATAAATTTAATATTCCTGGTAAAATTGATGCGTTGTTAAATGCTGAAATATTTTACGAATTACTGAGACCAGGCCAAATATATTGTGGAGATTCTCGACTACTTTTACAAAATACTGTGTTTGGATATGTAGTTAGCGGAGGTGTAGGAGATGAGGTGAGGGATAGTAAAATTCACTTTGGATTAATTAGAGATGGTGATTTAAATACAACATTAAAGTCTTTTAGGGAGTTAAAATCGATTGGTGTTAAAAACGAGAATTGTAATAGTGAGGAGGACGTTAGCTTAGAAATGTTTAAGCAGAGAGTACATTTTAAAAATGATAATATGAGGTAGAACTCCCGTGGAAAAGAGATAGTGATGAGTTGAGTGATAATTTTAATTTAGAGAAAAGCCGACACGGAAGTCCTATGAGAAAAATGCAAAGTGATAAGGTGTTGTATTCTGAGTATTGTAAGGTTTTCAGGAATTATTTAGATGAGGGAATAATTGAGAAGGTAAAAAATCCTTTTATCTCAACGAATAACCCAGTGTTTTATTTTCCTCACCAAGTGATAATAAAAAACGAATCTCTCACAACGAAACAGCAAATAGTGTTTGACGCTAGTGCATGCGAAAGAAAGGTGTTGAAAGACGAAATGGGATCGGAAAAGTCAGATGAAGACATGGAGTTACCTCAAACAACCGAGAAAGTTCTTCCTCTTGAAAGCGAACGAGCGAAAATGCTTAGTGTGGGTCTAGATGCTGTAGCACAACCTGTCACTGTTCCGGAAGAAAAGGGTTTACCTAGAGTACTGCTAATTTCTGCAAATGAGATGTGTGAAGAAACATCAGTCGATGTGATAAAGGAGACAGCTAAAGAAGATATTAATCCAGTGGTACGTAGTAATGAGCCAGTGAACTTAGATTATGATAAAATTGAAGAAGTAAAACAGAAAGTGTGTTTTAACCCGAATTTAAAAGCCTCAAGCAACGTTGTATTTGAGCAACATCATTGGCGTAAATATTCGCAAGTTCAACGAGGAGTAGTAGAAAAACCTACTCGGAAACTGTCTTTTATCCAACGATCAACAATGCGAAAAAAGGTTAGACTTAAGTCTAGAATGAGTGACATAGACTCTCCAAAACTTCAAAATAGTGTTTTTAAACGCATAGCCAAACCGAAGGTGCCTATTCATGGTGATTTGTGGTATGAGGGAAAAGCCATGACCCCCGCGTTGTGGGACGGAAGAGATGGAGAGAAAATTTGCAAAAGGGAGACCCCTTTCTCCTTCGGTGGACGCCGGCTGGTGAAACTAAGAGGTGAAATCGGATCCTTTCTCAGAAATGACCGGAGCTCTTAAGAGTACGTGGAGAACTAAAGGAGAGAAACAACGCTGAATGCCCCGTTTTTCTGCACCGCCAGTTAAAACAGGAGTGGAAATGGACATTTGACTTCCCCCCCCAAGCGAACACTCTTGAGGAGGAGTCCAGGAGATAAAGTGATTAATCCTTGTGCATTGGACTTGGACAATACATAGAATGTATCCTTATTATTATATTTTTTATTATTATTAACATTGTGTATGCATATATGTTGACCTTAACATTCATTTAAGTGGAGTTTTTCATAATTTGCTAAGAAACTGTCTATTATGGAATTTATATACGTATTTAGTGTTTATATATATATACTCTTAGAATTAATTCAGTAAAGCTATTGTGAAGTTTGATATTTTATAGTAAAATAATTTTGGTTTCTTCACTTGTGTACTACATTAATATAAAGAGTGAGGAAAAGTTAAGTATCTTTCTAAACTACTACTTAATTGGATTTGGAGAATATTTTCCTATGCGCATTTCTTTGTATGTAAACAATATTTTCCTTATTATTTAATATTTTTAAGATAACTCTTAGTGATACCGTTTATGTGAATGTGCTGATTTTGAATTTACTTATGTGTTTTTTTAGTATAGTGTTTTAAAGCAAAACCCGTTACTTGTTCACAAATTATGGGTCAATTGCCAGCCGAGAGAATTTCTCGAATTTTCCGTTAAGCAAAGTGGAAATAGATTCTTGTGGAATTTCTAGATTAGATATCTTAATTAAAGGAAAGGAGTCTTGAATAAAAAAAAGTCTATGTGTGCATTTTTGTGTGCATGGTGACAAAGGCGTATCACCTAATAATAGTTGGATTTATCTAGTAAAGCTTTAATTGCAGCTGTAAAGCGATTTTTTAGTAGACGAGAGCATGTATTTTCAGACAACGCAACCAATGTTGTTGGCACATAATTAGAGTTAAAAGACGTAGAGAAATTATTAGTAATTACGAGAGTAATTTGTGTAATTTTTGTGTGAAGAACGTGTTGAGTGGGATATTTGACACTTTGACCCCTGGTCATTTCCTAGATGGTCGAAACTGAAGTGTCTGATAACAGATTAAAAGTGTGGCAAAAACAAACAAAAATTGTGCAACAGATTTGGAAACGTTGGTTAAATAATTATTTGAGTACACTACAGAATCGAAATAAATGGTATTTTGAAAAGAATAATGTAAAGATAAATGATAGGGTAATTCTGAAAGAGAGAAGATAATTTATTTGTGTGTAATTTGCCTCTTAGTAGAATTCTTGAAGTGTATCATGGTAAAGATAATAAAATTAGAGTAGTGTTAGTGAAAACTAAAAATGGAATTTTTAAACGTCCAATAACTAAACTTTGTTTAGTTATTTTACCTTTTCCAAGTGAATAATGTATGTGAAAATTT